>NQII01009994.1:0-44757 GCA_002778355.1 Clitarchus hookeri
AAAGGTAGTTAAAGTAACAGGTGCGATGGCATGCGTGTTCCAGTTGCGAAGCGCAAGCAGGTGGGAGGCGGTGATCGGGAATGGCGTGGACAGAGGGTTTGAGTCCAGCGTGAACCGGCGATGGCGCAGCGCGCTAAGCCGTGTCTACCCCGTCAGTCAACACCAGTGAGCTCAAGGCCGCGCGAGTCACAGACGTTTCCCGCTCTAGCGCTAGGTGTGCGGCGCTAGGAAAACAACCCCAAAATGTCCCCGTTTCCCTAGAAATTCCCCTTTTTTATAAAAAAAAATTTCCGAATTTCCCAAAAAAAAAAAATCATTATTTTTTCCCCCGTTTTTTCTCGAAATACGTAGTTTTTCTCCCAAAATTGCCCTTTTTTTCCTAAAAATTCCCCCCAAATTTCTCCAAAAATTTCATGGTTTGTCTCTTTTCGCACACAGCTGAGGATGGAACCAACACGATGGAACCAACACAGGTGAACTAACGACGGACATGTTGTTTACCTGTCATACTGTCAAGGTCAAGGTCTATGTCCCTTTCATCACACGAAATTTACATTTTTCCCTAAAATATTCCCGAATTTCCCTTAAAACATAATTTTTCCGTTTTTCTCTCGAAATACGACGTTTTTTCCCCAAAATTGCCCTTTTTTCCTTAAAATTCCACGAATTTCTCCAAAAATGTAAATAAATATATACTACCATGTATACAAATATGTGTACTAATTTTGTTTTTTTTTTTTTTGTAAAATTAATTAGAAATTTTTTTAGAAAGTAAAAAAAAATAAACATTTCGAATTTGGCGCACATATATTAAACGGTTCGGAAACGACGGCCAACTATGCTTATAAGTTAGCATAAGGCTTTAATGCCTGTATCATAATTATCATTGTTGGTGTTTCGGCCTATGCTGTGAATTTGGCGCCCACATCAAAAACGGTTGGGAAATTATGGCCAACTGTGCTTATATGTTAGCATAGAACCTAAATGCATATTTGGTGATTTTACTTCTTGGCATCGAGGTCTATGTTACAAATTTTACGTCTACATCTTAAACGGTTAGGAAATTACGGGAAACTATGCCTTTTAGTTAGCATAGAGCTTAAATGACTATTTGGTAACTATCCTTGTTGCCGCCTCGGTCTATGTTACGAATTTGGCGCCCAAATCATAAACGGTTCGGAAATTACGGCCAACTATGCTTATAAGTTAGCATAAGGCTTTAATGCCTGTATCATAATTATCCTTGTTGGTGTTTCGGCCTATGCTGTGAATTTGGCGCCCACATCAAAAACGGTTGGGAAATTATGGCCAACTGTGCTTATATGTTAGCATAGAACCTAAATGCATATTTGGTGATTTTACTTCTTGGCATCGAGGTCTATGTTACAAATTTTACGTCTACATCTTAAACGGTTAGGAAATTACGGCAAACTATGCCTTTTAGTTAGCATAGAGCTTAAATGACTATTTGGTTACTATCCTTGTTGCCGCCTCGGTCTATGTTACGAATTTGGCGCCCAAATCATAAACGGTTCGGAAATTACGGCCAACTGTGCTTATAAGTTAGCATAGGTCTTAAATGCCTATTTGCTATTTTACTTGTTGGCGTCGAGGCTTATATTATGAATTTGACGTCTACATCATTAACGGTTCGGAAATTACGGCCAACTTTGCTTATAAGTAAGCAATGGCAGATTATGCTGCTGCTGAGGTGGTGGTGCCTACATGGCTGCCGCTACGGAGGGGTGGCACCATGCAATATGTCTGCCAAATAAATTTAAAAAATTTATTCTTATTTTATATAAGTTTAATAACTTTTTTAATTTACTGGGTGGCAAAATGGCCGCCATTGAAAACAACTTGTTCTTACTGCAAATATTGTCACCAATTATTAACAAAAATTATGAAACTTTACATAAATAAATTTAAATTTACTGCCTGGCCAAATGGCCGCTATGGTATGGTATGTTCTGGAATGTACTGACTGCAAACATGGTCGTATGTTATGAATTTGGAGCTTACATCTTAAACGGTTCGGGAAATATAGCCAACTATGCCTATAAGTTAGCATCGGCTGTNGGAGCTTACATCTTAAACGGTTCGGGAAATATAGCCAACTATGCCTATAAGTTAGCATCGGCTGTGAATGCAAGGGCATGAAGTATGGTAGGGGTCGACTCCTCAGCTCCTCAACTTGTCANTATAAGTTAGCATCGGCTGTGAATGCAAGGGCATGAAGTATGGTAGGGGTCGACTCCTCAGCTCCTCAACTTGTCATTGCCCAAAAAGGAGTCATTTAACCACATTTTGGAGTCATTGAAGCTCTTTTGAAAAAATTATATTTGGAGGGAAATTAGGGAAATTTCGAGGGAAAAAAGGGACTTTTTTTAGAGAAAAACTGGCATTTCGTAGGATATATGAGCCATTTTGAGGGAAAAAGGGACATTTTGGGAGAAAAAAACCTTCTGCAAATGCATTCCTCCTGCTCTTGCATTCCTCCTCCCTTCCTCCCTCCAGCCATCCTGTAATCGAATGCCCCTTTCTACACTTATTTCCTTATTTATCACTCTTTTTGTTACTGAGAAAAGTGAGGTAATATGACTTAATTACTTTTCCATAATTTGTTTACGCAAAGATTTCTCTCTTTGAGAGATAGCCCAGTTTACANGGTAATATGACTTAATTACTTTTCCATAATTTGTTTACGCAAAGATTTCTCTCTTTGAGAGATAGCCCAGTTTACACTTAACAGGTTTACTTAATTCCAGGTACGAGTGAGCACCTTGGCTATTTATCTTATATGCATCATATAAATGACTAAAATTGCAATTCACTCTACAGAAATAGATACAGGAAGTTACGAAACACACAAGCACATAATTTCATATTTTGCGTATAAATCCCATTAATGCGGCGTGATGTACTTCTTGTCGAGATCGCAAATGTAAGACAGTAGGCATGTGAATAAATCTTCCTAGTGACTGGTATGCTATTGTTCGATCAACTGGAAAGAAAATTTAAATTCAAATTTAAATTTTTGCAAGTGAAATTCTTGCATTTTGGTACCCTGTGCAAAGAACCTCTGTAGCACTGGAAATTCTATGAAGGTAGTGAAATGTTTAAGNAAGAACCTCTGTAGCACTGGAAATTCTATGAAGGTAGTGAAATGTTTAAGTGATATGGTGTTCAATGGCTCATGTACACTAAATAACCTAGCATTATGAACTACAAAACTTCTTTGAATGAAGACGAACCATTCAAGCGAATGAGCAACAGAAGACGTGGTTATTAAGTCCTAGGTTTGATACCAACCGGCTGTACCAGGAGACGCGTTCCAACGTCCAGAGAGAAGAAAAATTTGTTGAGCATGTTTCATCTGTTTGATCTCTATTGTAGGAAATTTTACCGTCAGCTCCAAGAGAGTGGCTGTGTTCGTGATTTGTATCTCGATGAAGACGCAACGTTGAAATTGGAAATATGTACTGCTAGCCAAGAACAGATAAGTGTTAGAAGAAAATATTATAGTAGCTCCCAGAGTTGGCAAACCATCTGTGTTTTGTTTTCAATAGTGTATACTCCCNTGTTAGAAGAAAATATTATAGTAGCTCCCAGAGTTGGCAAACCATCTGTGTTTTGTTTTCAATAGTGTATACTCCTGGGGAAGACAATATTTTTTTAGTACTTGAATCACAGAAGAATGCAATATAGTTGTTATTATCAAATCTATTAACAACAATATTGGACTTACTGTTATATCTCAACACAAAAAAAAATATTAAAAATATTTATGTGTTTATAATTACTAGAACCGCCTGTTTTTCGCGAAAATATTTTACGACTAGTTGTACTCCAAAACACGTAAGTTCAGATCCAGTAACGCGGTTGGGTGATTTTAACTCGCACGCGTCTTACGTGTCTGCCTGCGAATCACAGACGTACAGTNAGATCCAGTAACGCGGTTGGGTGATTTTAACTCGCACGCGTCTTACGTGTCTGCCTGCGAATCACAGACGTACAGTTTAGAAGTAACCTAATTCTGATTGACCACTCAAGAATAAAAATGTATTCTCACACACACACACGCTGCCGATAAGCAAATTAATACTATTGGTATGCCCATAGGGTACTGAAATCAAGTACGTACGGAGATATTTTCACGAAAAACAGGTGGCCCTACTAATCACGGTACTTCGTAATATGAAGTTAACTGTATAATACAATGATGTTATTAGTAGAACAATTATTACTTATAGNTAATCACGGTACTTCGTAATATGAAGTTAACTGTATAATACAATGATGTTATTAGTAGAACAATTATTACTTATAGTCTGAAAAATGGGATTATGCCAGAGAAAAATAATAAAATATCACTTATAAGCTATAAATTACAAATTAAATATAAATACATATATCTTTATGAAATATTATTACAGAAAAACAATATAACTTTATTGAAAATATGTATTGTTTATATCCTGATATTGCAAATACGCCTACATTTTCCTTTGCCTCTTTAGAAAATGTGGAATTTTTGACCTTAACCTCTCTTTCGTAATTCCACAAACGCAAACGAAGGCGGTTGTTTTTGTACTCTTTGTTATGGTGATTAAAAATTCATCTTGTAATTCCACGAAACACTCAGGGCTAAAAAATTTACTGCAATGTCCGAGTATTGACATTTATTTCGTTTCTAACGGATGATATTAATTAAAATCACCTTTTCGGACGATAATATTNTACCTTTTCGGACGATAATAATCTTCGTTTGCTGATTCACTGTGCACATTTTTGTTTTCTTTCATTTTTAATAGTTTTTGATATATGTTAGTAAATGAATGTTATGTTCCCATTAGCGAGTGTGAATAACACTATTAATAAACACTTAAGACGATAAGTAACTCATATGTTATACTTGATTTTTGAAGTTATGCTTCTTTTGGCACGTTGACGATATACGTTTAGTGTGCAACGGAAGTTGCGCGCACAGTGTAACGAAATTCGACAGTGAACGTGGTAGGGGTATGACCCAACACTAAAATACAAATTTTTATATTTACCTAATAACAGAACATAAGAGTATTATTTCTTACACTTAGTTTTTGAAGTTATACTTATTTTGGTGCGTGTCTTTCTTCGGTAATTTTATCGTTTTCCTACTTATATAAATTATTTGCATACCTAATAAAATTATATTTTAGTCACGCCAATGAAGCATAACTTCTGACGCGCGTACATAAGTACACGAACCATTGTTATTTTATATACAATGACCATTTAACCAGTATAACACACGAAAACACGCTGCGTGTGAGACGAAAAGCATACTACACACACAGTATTCTGCTTTCAAACACGATAATAAGAGTGACGCACAAGAACCTAATGTGTCACTAGATAGGCCTTACTGATTATTAATCACAATCTTTCAGTTAACAGATATGGAACAAATGTACTTAAAAGTAACGCATAAAACAGGATAACATTTTTATCATACTCAATATATTTGTATCTCGCTTTATTTGAATACAAAACATGTTGTAAAGAAAATTCCACGCACATGTGATACTTAACACCAACAACCTTCATAAGCGACAGCTAAAATTCGCACTTCGATGAACGCAGTTAGTTTTTTTTGCTAGGCATTAACCGATTCTTACCTAGTGTGCACAAACGTGTACATAATGCACATGTAGATAATTTTTGGTATGTTCTACAGCCTACGAAGCAGAATGGCCAATGATATTAACTGTGGGTTCAAATCGTCTTGCTAGTCTACGTTATGATTGGTTCATATTACTGTAGACAGACACGAAGCTTTATAACTCATTGGCTGTGACAACGAAACAAGTGTTGTGAGAACGAAAGTTCAGCCCAATTGTAAAATGTATTGTTTGCAACCCCTTAAACCGTAAATTAGGTTGGTCTTAAATAGTTAAGTGGGTCTCAATAATTTTGGATAGGAAGTACAAGTTAACAAAGACAATTATGTTTCAAGTAAACAGTAATTAATAAGATAATACCCTCATAAATTTGTAGTAAATACTGTAGGTTATTAGGTTAAAAATTAAGTTATTTTCAAATACTTTGTTTGTATTACCAAAGGTTTTGAAAATGTACCAAAATGAGTAATATGTTATTGAAATTCGCCTACTGACTAGTATAAAAAGTGACTCTTTACCAAACATTACCTTTTATTCATATTATCGTACTCATTTGTTTAATTAACTGATTTCAAATACTAGATAAATACTAAAGTGAGAAATTCATAGTGACAGTATAACCAGTCACTGTTCTATTGTAACTTTAACAACATACAAATTGAATACGTTAAATTACTAAAAAAATGGCATCGCGAATACTAAAAAATTTAAACGTATACGCCCTAACATGATATCCGATAGAGTGAAAACACAGACAATTATTATAATTGCTTGTTTTGAGTATAACTAATTCACCTAATATAGTAGATATAACTCTTGCTTATTAGTTACGATATAGTTTTAACATTTTTACTTGATAACGATATTAGTTATACCGCTATCAAAGAAAGGTTTGTTACATATGATGCCAAAATAGTTATAGAAATTATGTTAGTGGCAATGCAAGTAACGTTGTTGGTGTAATCTGGCCAGTCTGCCATATTTAACGAACGCATTAGTTAAGACTACCGCCAACCTCGTGCTTGAACTGCGTTGCACAGTGTTTGAAAGACACGTTTTTTCCAAGAAGCTATTAAACGTGCGTTCAATGTGCTGATCTACGAAAATAACACACACTTAAGACTAGAGCTGCTGAGTGCTTTCAAGACACCAAGCTCTTTAGAAACGTAAATTTTTAAGTCTCAAAAATGGCTAAAAGCGGCCTTTTCAAAGCGCTGTATCTCAAAATGTCAGCTTCAGATACATACAAAATTACCCAGGGGAACTGAATTGAACCTTCCTTTAGACTTTACATCAATGAAATAACAGGGTGACTGCTTAAAGTCTCATAGGTACACGCAGTGCGACGAGAACACTGCACGCCTGTTTAAAGCCTTGCGCTCAGGGCCGATGGCACACTTGATGCGTGGCAGTGTCGCCCTTATCGTTCCCGCGCTTCTCTGCCTCAAATGCGGAAAAAAAAACTCTAGGTAGGCGGGAGCCTTAAGCCCGGCGACAACAATTTGCCCAAATTGTATTTTTACTTATTTTAAAGTCACGCGAAATTGAAAAGAAAAGTTAATGTATCTGAAATGTTTTTGCATAATCATGTGCTTTTGCAGCCTGCACTGAACTGTCAGTTCATTAATTGTACTTATCAAATTATGTGTGACATTCTTTTAGTATAGTGAGTAGTTAAAATTGTTTGGAAATGACAGGTAAGAGGATGACTGTAGATGAACAAATGTGTTGCAATGGACAGCAAACGTTCCAGAACGAATCCTTGGAATAGAATTTCAATGAATAGTTAATACGCCTATAGTAAAGGAGCAACGCAATGCTAAATGGGAAGCATCTCCCGCATTATCATCAGNATGAATAGTTAATACGCCTATAGTAAAGGAGCAACGCAATGCTAAATGGGAAGCATCTCCCGCATTATCATCAGATGCATTTTAAGAAATAGAAATTTTAAATTTTGCCCCCATAGTTAGTAAGTGATTGTCTTTGCCCGTTGAGGCATATCGTGAAGAGATTATAGTTCGTAGAGAGTATTTATATTTAGACTACATATAATTTTTGTTATTAACTGGCACAAACATAAAGGGCTGCGTCTAGCATTATTGAGGACCACCCATTAATTGTCTCCAAAATGAAATTAAACATGATTAATTTTTGAACAGGCAGTACATAAAAAAAAATATGATTGATTTTATTCATATATATAATCCGCATATATAATTACAATATATGTCAGTGCGAGCGTCTGATGGCAATATATGAGTTGTATTCATGTCTTAATATACTCAAGTTTGTGAAATATTTAACTTCATGAAGGAACCATCATAATGAAAGAAAATGCATTACTCACGTTACAAAATTAANAAGTTTGTGAAATATTTAACTTCATGAAGGAACCATCATAATGAAAGAAAATGCATTACTCACGTTACAAAATTAAAAGTATTAAAAACTAACGATTGAAGTTTCACAGCAATGAAAACATCACTATAAAAAATCAGTATGTTGTAAATCCTCCAAGATCTGCGCTTACAACTGCNAGTTTCACAGCAATGAAAACATCACTATAAAAAATCAGTATGTTGTAAATCCTCCAAGATCTGCGCTTAGAACTGCTACATACCGTGATATAGGATCAACTAGGCCTGAAATGTGTCCCTGGAGAATCCCCTGCCAGTCTGCTTCTAGCCGAGTCCACAGTCCATTGATATTGGCTGCTGGATGAGAATCACTGTCTAGTTCCCAAGTTACTATACCCCAAACTTTTACAATAGGTGACATATCAGGCAAACATGCAGACCACGGATGAAATGGTACCTGCCTTGCTTCGAAGACGAAACGGAAATTTCTGGAATCATTTTATACAGTCNTGCAGACCACGGATGAAATGGTACCTGCCTTGCTTCGAAGACGAAACGGAAATTTCTGGAATCATTTTATACAGTCTGCTGAAGGAAGGGAACGACTTCAACATCCACACTTCTCTGATGCAGCGGTCGCTATTGAGAGTGTCCACGATTCTTTTAAGCAGATATCGATTATGATAACCAATTACTTTCCAAACCATCACAACCATGAATCGTACAAAATTGGGCACATACGGACGGTGAAGCAGATGCCGTCGCACCTTGGAAGCAAACAATGTTGGACCTGTTGCAGTGTTCCAAAATTCTACTTGCATTCGAGATAAATCTAGAAGGTCCGTCGCTGCCATACGAATGAAATTTTTGTAATCCTGTGGTGTCCTTACATTTCGTAGTTCAGTTCCGGGTTTTCGACTCGTCCCATTATCTTCAATCCACTTATCCTACACACACATCACTGTCGTTGTATTTTGCATCGTATGCGAAACATTTTATGGTAGGAAATTTCTTCTTCACGCAGGCTGACCATTCGGCCCCATTCGAATACCGTCAATTTTTTAAAATACCATCTTTCACGTCGACGAGGCATATGGGCACCGGTAGGAATGTTTGGAGCTCATTGATGATGAGCAACTGCATTTGTCTGAATCTTCTGCTGTCCTCTTTTTATACGCTTTTAGATGTCAGTTCATAGGGCACTGCTGCGTCTAGGCATGAGTTGTGATCCTCAAATTATAATTATTTGCATATCATACCCTGACTTCCATTTCCTGTGAATTTAGTTTCATTGTATGTTTCCTTCATGGTGTAACATTTTTCAAACGCAATTGTATTAATAATTTCCCTGCCAAATAAAGACTAACATATCGTTCTCCAACACTAGTAAATATTGGTAAAATAACGCCAGCAATTTTTTTTTGTGAGTAACTGGCCGCTCTGTAATTCACAAGTCGATGTTCTAATGAAATGAAATACAAGTATTTGTTTGATGTTAACGTTTTACTTTAATTCTGATTGCATGAGATATGAGTGCGCAATTTTACGGCACACCGCATTTATAAAGAATAATGCAATAAAAAATATCTTATGTTTATTATCTGTAACGTTAAAATTATTCGCAAGTTGTGGTGCCACGAATTTTATCATAAATGCTGGCGATGTTATTATTGAAACAATGGAACTAGACAACACATTTCTGAGAGATATTATGAACTCCTGGTAAAAAAAGGTAGTTAGGTGATTTGTTAGGATAATAAGATTTAAACATGACTGTGATGATTAAGGGCAAATTATCCCAGAGAAATTAAGTATTTCTTTAGAGAATAATTCGAAATAATTAGTTATAAATTTACTGGTGATGAAGCAACAAATACCTGAGTTAGTTTATCCTGAACATTGATATGAAACCTGAGAAGAAATGGTGTGCATAATTAAACTTAATCATTGAGGAAATAAAATATTACTCCTCCCTACTTATCAAAGGTTCATAGCTGGTTGTAAAAAATCCATACTTAAGACACTTTGTAGTTGTTTTTTCCACAACTTTTCGTGATTCACTGCTATCATAAATAACATATTCACTGAAGGGCCAAAAAAACTGGTACACCTGCCTAATATCGTGTAGGGCCCCGCGAGCACGCAGAAGTGCCGCAATACGACGTGGCATAGACTCGATTATTGCCTGAAGATNACTAGTAAATATTGGTAAAATAACGCCAGCAATTTTTTTTTGTGAGTAACTGGCCGCTCTGTAATTCACAAGTCGTTGTTCTAATGAAATGAAATACAAGTATTTGTTTGATGTAAACGTTTTACTTTAATTCTGATTGCATGAGATATGAGTGCGCTATTTGACGGCACACCGCATTTATAAAGAATAATGCAATAAAAAATATCTTATGTTTATTATCTGTAACGTTAAAATTATTCNACACCGCATTTATAAAGAATAATGCAATAAAAAATATCTTATGTTTATTATCTGTAACGTTAAAATTATTCGCAATTTGTGGTGCCACGAATTTTATCGTAAATGCTGGCGATGTTATTATTGAAACAATGGAACTAGACAACACATTTCTGAGAGGTATTATGAACTCCTGGTAAAAAAAGGTAGTTAGGTGATTTGTTAGGAAAATAAGATTTAAACATGACTGTGATGATTAAGGGCAAATTATCCCAGAGAAATTAAGTATTTCTTTAGAGAATAATTCGAAATAATTAATNATTAAGTATTTCTTTAGAGAATAATTCGAAATAATTAATTATAAATTTACTGGTGATGAAGCAACAAATACCTGAGTTAGTTTATCCTGAACATTGATATGAAACCTGAGAAGAAATGGTGTCCATAATTAAACTTAATCATTAAGGAAATAAAATATTGCTCCTCCATACTTATCAAAGGTTCATAGCTGGTTGTAAAAAATCCATACTTAAGACACTTTGTAGTTGTTTTTTCCACAACTTTTCGTGATTCACTGCTATCATAAATAACATATTCACTGAAGGGCCAAAAAAAACTGGTACACCTGCCTTATATCGTGTAGGGCCCCGCGAGCACGCAGAAGTGCCGCAATACGACGTGGCATAGACTCGATTATTGCCTGAAGATNATATCGTGTAGGGCCCCGCGAGCACGCAGAAGTGCCGCAATACGACGTGGCATAGACTCGATTATTGCCTGAAGATATGCAGGAGGCATATCACACCATGAAATCTGCAGGGCAGTCCACAAATCCATAGGAGTGCGAGGCGGTGGAGATCTCTTCTGATCAGCACGTTGCAAGACATCTCAGATATGCTCAATAATGTTCATGTCTGGTGATTTGTGTGGCCAAAGGAAGTGTCCAGTTTCCCCTTAATTTTTCCGACACGGCAAAGGGAACGTCATTGTGAATGGTCACAATCACGTCCTTAAAAAGGAAAATTTCGCAATAGTGGTGACTTTCGTCTAAAGTCAGAAGAGTGTTCCTGGAGCCATTCGGTAGCAACTCTCGACGTGTGGTGTGTCGCATTGTCCTGCTGGAATTGTCCACGTCCGTTGGAATGCACAATGGATATGAATGGGTGCAGGTGATCGGACAAGATGCTTACGTATCTGTCACCTCTCAGAGTCGTATCTAGACGTATCGGGGGTCCCATTTCTCGCCAACCTCTTACGCCCCATACCATGACAGAGCCTCCACCAGCTTGGACAGTCCCTTGTTGACATGTAGGGTTCATGGATCAATGAGGATGTCTCCATACACGTACACGTCCATCCACTCGATAGAGTTGGAAACGAGACTCGTCAGACCAGGCAAGTGTTTCCAGTTGACGCAGGCTTATCTAGGCCCCACGTTGGTCGTGACAATTTAACTTGACGCTATTTGGTTGGGGAAGCCAATGCAACTTGCGCTTNTTATCTAGGCCCCACGTTGGTCGTGACAATTTAACTTGACGCTATTTGGTTGGGGAAGCCAATGCAACTTGCGCTCTACCCCACCTGTGGAGAATTGTCCCACTGAATATCACAGCATCAATTAAGGAGGTCCGTATCTGTATAAGGTGCCTAGAAATTTAAGGGGTTTTTCAATAATGTAGTATTTTGCTGTTTCATTTTGAAGGACGAATTTATTGTCTCGAGTTTGAACAAAAAACAATAAACAGCAATACTTCCGAGGTGTGGTACTCTATTCTGGCTAATCGTATTAACTGTGTACGACTTAGTGGGGAACATGAGCTAACAATGATGGTCCGCTGAATAGTTCGCAAGCTGGCACTTGTTGACGCCCCAGGATTAAAATCTGCGCCAATTGGAGAAAGGGTTGCACGTCTGTCACGTTTAATGATTCTCGTCAGTTGTAGTTTGTCCCGTTCGTTCACGATATTTTTCCGACCATAGCGATGTCGAAGATTTGAAGTTTTACCGGATTCCCGATATTTACGGTACACTCGTGAAATGGTCGTCCGCGAAAATCCAAATTTCATCACTACCTCGGAGATGCTATGTCCCATCTCTCGTGCGCCGACTATAAAACCACGTTCAAACTCACTTAAATCTTGATAACCTGCCATTGTAGCAGCAGTAACCGATCTAGCAACTTTGCCAGACTCTTGTTGTATTATATAGGCGCTGCCGGACATACGGCGTTACTCTGATTGGCTCCATACCTCTGTTATTCGCACACGGACTCCTTTACCAGTTTTTTTTTGGCTCTCCAGTGTACCAGCCCTGTGTTAAGAAATTTTATACGAAAATGTTGGGGTACTCTTGATTTTCTAATTATTTAATACGATTTGAACCCAGAATGGCACATTTTTCAGATACAATTTAAGAAATCTTCTCTTCCGAAATTTGCACTTTCGTCTAGATATTTCTCATTAGGTGAGAAACGGGTAACCCCAGCCACATTAATAAGACTCATGACATTTTGAAAATCAAAGACTAAAATTTTTATTTTATAGTAGGATTGAAATACAACCTATCTCTCAAAATTTTAATTCAGTATCAATCCGATAGGTGCATTATCTTAGCATATATCAAGTCTGGAAATTAGTCTTCAATTTTCAGTGGATACATCTTTGGAGTGTAGCCCCGGACATAGATTTAATGATGACCAAACAGTTGTTTGGCCTTACATACATCACAACAGTAGTATTCCTCCAAAGGGTGAATATCAACACACGCTTCGTGTGCCCAGTCCTCGTATCCACTTCGTACACTGGATCCAGTTTTCTTGGGACGTTTCTCCGCATATGATGCATTCTGCATCCTGGTCTCTTTGTTGCTGAACCAAACGTTGAATGTTCTTCTTTGTTTTCACTTTATTAACCGCCGCCTGGTATTTATTGGTTGCAGACTTGGTTTTATTGGTTGCAACCTTACATAATAACCAACGTCGAAAGCTAAAAAACCGACGTCGGAATTTCTCTGCCAGCGCGTTTTTGAACAGCGAAGATGTCAGAAACTTCCCCGTTTTGGCTTTAACTGTGCTTCTTGTCCTCTGCTGATGGCTTTGATCCGATCTTGAAGAGAACTTCTCGGCACCTTATATCTCTCAGCTGCTTCTCTCACAGGTGTAGTTTTTTCGCATCCAAGTTGATTCGATTACACGGTTACATGGCGTTGCGGTCGTTGTGGCGTGTTATTTGTTTGCCTGTGTGCTCGGGATTGTTTGAAACTAACACTGGCCGGGGATACCCACCCGGCCGGGGCTACCCGACACTTCCCTATTCAGTTTAAACTATCTCAAAACCTCAATTTTTGGGGGCTCATACAACTAAAAAAATTATTTCATGTCACATTGTTAGTACGTTTTGCACAAGGAATCGCATCATTGCGTGTTTACAAGCTCAGAATAATTCTGCGCACAGCGGCGGAAAAAAACATAATTGCGTTGTATAAGAGAGTACGGATCTCCTTCTGCATAGAGCCTTCAATGTGACCAGCAGGATCCAGCCAACAGGGAGTTCGTGTGTAGAAGCCCTATTGAGGAATGGTAATGCAATTTCTTTTAATGCATTTTTGTTTTCAGATCTAAAGTTGCTATTTATGTTCACTCGCGTAATTATAAAGGTGACAAAATATGAAACAAAGTGAGAAAGTATAGTATGGAAGTAATGGGTGCCGAACATTCAGCAAAATTATTATTTTTCCATTTAACTTAAAGGTTATTGTTACTTTTCTCTCACGGAATGGTGCGAATTACAAATACTGTTAATATCTCACAGAATAGAGTTGGATGTACTGAATAAGTAAAAAAAAATACACGAACGATAGGAAACAAGTGAAACACCTAAAAATAACCATTTATATTATAATAAAATTATTTTAGAGTTAAATAAAAACGATATTAAAATAAATTTCTGGTAAATGGTTTCTGAAATAACATTAGAGAACAGAGAGAGACCAATGATGAGGTATACCAGAATTTTTCAAAGCATTTTCGATAGAACTCTTTTGTGTTCGATGTTATTAAGAAGTTCATATAAATAATGTAATATAAATTGGCAAGTGAGAAGATTTTTTCCTTAAATTTACTCCACATATAGTGAACCAATAGTACTTATTTTGATTATTGTCAATGTATTTCACTTGATTAGCATACGGGTGAGAAGGACTTGTGTTAAATCAAAAGTAAAACACGAGTAGTAATATTCTATAAACTTGTATGGGCCAGAGAGATTAGTAAACAATCTTATTATGTGATATGTCGTGAAAAATAAATTTTCAGAATCACATCGTTTAACAAAAATGCTCCTATGGAGCCATACGGATAATTGACGACATGAAAATTTTTCTAAAATATTATCTGGCTATATATCGAGCTTTTTATTGACGAATTATTTATATTCTTGTTTAAAGAGCTAAGCTACGAATACATTGTAGATAATTAAGATTGAATATCTATGCAAGGGCGAAATAATTTTTCCACAAATTGAACGACATTTTCAAAACTTCAAAAATATTTGGAAATAGTGAAAAAGGTTTAGTTAATTTAGGAAATTAAATTTATGTAAGAAGCGAGTTGTAATTCTGAACTATAATTTTGTGTTTGTGTGCGTTATGTAGGTGTAGGTGGACGACTAGTACAAAGTAAATACCGACAATCAAACTTGGAAGGGATGGCAACACATTCCAGTTGTTNGGTGTAGGTGGACGACTAGTACAAAGTAAATACCGACAATCAAACTTGGAAGGGATGGCAACACATTCCAGTTGTTCATGTGGGAGTAGTGTGTGTCAAGCAGCACGAAGCCACTGTAGCATAACCTCTCGTGTTCTAAGTTTCAGTGTTGCTACTTTCTCACCAGCACGATATGATTTTATATGTAAATGTTATACCAGCGTTTGACTTATTTCTGTTACTTTTCATTCTTTTTTTAGAATTGTTTTGTTCTTATTACATAACTATATACNACCAGCGTTTGACTTATTTCTGTTACTTTTCATTCTTTTTTTAGAATTGTTTTGTTCTTATTACATAACTATATACCTATTATATATTTTGTCTGAATCTTAACAATGGTGAATGTGATCTTTTATAAATATGTAGTTTATAAGCTTGTCCCCAAAGTGTTTGTATTTCCAGGACTCATATTAAATTAATTTGCTTTATTGTTACCGAATGATTGTGTTCTACAAAATTATTATATATTTTCGTTTTTTTAAAACTGTGTTGATTTAAATGTGACAATGTAATTATCTTTAATTAATTATTGTGTATGTTTTTTGAATGTTAAAACATTTTAACAAAACGAACACGTGCCGTTTAGCAGAGCATTTTTCTGTTAGCCTATAACCTCCAGTTAATATAGAACCGATTTAAAGGCATTTTTTTGTAGTCGTTCACCTATGGACAAGGTATTATCTTAATAATAAAAAAAAAGCGAAATTCGTTTTAATTTAATTTATATGTACTTGATATGTCATGTAAATTTGTACTAAGAACTGTACGTAAATTTCGGAATTTTGTGTGTCAGGCAGTGGGGAGTTTGAAAAGCCATTATATCTTAAGTTGGACACCTTGGGCTCATCTACTTGATGCGAACATATTAGATTATTTCGCTATAGATTCATAGCAGCGAATGCTGAGATGATATTAAACTCTGGTGGTCGCTACGACGCCAGACTTGTAGATAACTTTATGTAGCTAGAAAGCCGTGTCATTCTGATGTTGTTTCCTTTTTTTTTCGTTCAATTAAATTTATAATGCAATGATTTTTATCATTTATTTACAGATTATCAGTTTCGCTTCGGTTAAAACGCAACCCCAAATTGGCTTCTGTTCACCTAAATCAAATAAATAAAAAACAAGAACTTTTAAAAAATATAACAACACCAAAGCGATGTTTTTCTTTTAGTTTTGTCGACTGGGGAAAAATATATATTAACTAGTGAACCGGCTCGGCTTAGCCCGGGTACAATTGAGTTTTACAATGATACACTAATAAATAAATTGGGAAAAAAACCACTCATTTATGTGAAAATAGAATTATAAAATTATATTATGTTGGCCTAGGTTTTTAACTCATTACGGAAACTCAAAAGGAAGGAAATATTTTTTACTCGATAGCCAAGAAGTAGGGTATTGTTTTTGGAGTGTATCTGTGCAACTATCGCGTATTTACCACATTTCCGCTTTCCAGCGTCGATGAATGAAAATCAAAACGTGAGTTTCATCAAGTTATAGCTTTAGAAATAAGTGTACCTAGGTACTTCTTTTTGCGCTTGGCTGAGGAATCTTAATCGATCACCAAAGTTAAGAAACGTTCCCTGTTGCACACATTTGGATGGGTGACTGTATAGTGGCATGACATCTGAGCGCTTTCGGGCTTCAGAGGGCACGTTAAAAATTATGTCCCGGTTGTTATCGATTGATAGCAGTCGTTAAGCCATTTCAGAGTTCCTTGGGCGGCCTGATTAACTCTGACACCAGAGGGAAAAAATATTTCGTCACGTTCCCAGCCGTTGCAGAATGACGTTTTGTTGTTTTTCCACAGGGACCGTACAATTTACCGTGATACAAAGTATTATATGCCCTATTCCGGACCTAAAGTACCTACATACTAAATTTTATCAAAATCCGTTCAACCGCTATGGAGCTGAGTGGTTTACACACACACACACACACACACAGAGACTTTCGCATTTATTATATTAGTAGGATGGAATATATATAACATGGAAATGTTCGTGGTACGTGCCACACAACCTATGAAATTAACTCTGGGTAACAGTCTAGAAACTTCATTTCTTATCAGTTGTGTTCAAAGTTCGGCGTTGCCATTTACAAGACGTGAGGTTATCCCACTCTTTATGCCGATCAGGGTTCTCCAATTATCCTTTCGCGAATGCAGGGAAGTGTCCGTTTAATTGACGGGATTACCGAACTCCGCCGGAGCTCTCTGCCCATAGCGTGTGATACCCTGCTTCGTTGGGTGCGGACACATTCCATTCCCCACCCCCCTCTGTAAACCTGCTGGTCATTTGCAGCCACCCTCGGAGCCGAAGCAATGTGCGCCTGCACACGCCGAGATGCTATATAGGGACGTGATCCCGAATAGTTCTGTAGAATTAGCCAGCCGCACACAATTGCTGAACCCGAAGGCTTGCACCGGGAACAAGAACAAGTTGGTCACGAGGATTTGTTTCAGTGACTCGTATCCGCGACTGGACACACGAGTTCGATTTATTACTGAACTATCGTCCACTTGCGTGTGCTCATTACGTAAATCGCGACCTGCAAAAACTGACTTGGGTTGAACTCACATTTAAACAGACAAATATTCAGATATTTTAAATACATTTGTTTTTTTTTTTTGTTGGCAGCTGCCAAGTCAGATATGCACCTGCTAGAAATCGATGGTCTGTTGGGATACTTTGCCACTATCAAAATCATTCACAATATATACTATTCCTGAAACTACGACAGAACTGTATTTTTCCCATTTTACTCTACAGCTTAGTAATTTTTGGTGGCCATCATGTGCACAATCATTAATTAAAGCTCCTTTTGTGACGGGAATGATGGAAGGTTTCGATGGCCAAGTGATAAACCTCGCTGCTCCAAATAAATATTTGCTGAAAGGAAGTGATTAAGATCAAATCAAAATCATTGTAGACGAGGTGGCTTAGGAAAATATTGAAAAGTTGTAAATAAATAATGTATCATATATTTGGATAAACTAACAGAGATTTGTGAAATGTTACAAGAACTAGACATTGCACGTGTTTCTCATGCTATACTACAGTCTACATTACTCTACAGACGCGAGTGTCACCTCGGCACCACGCTTGAAATTAATAAAGACATAAATGACATATATAACAATATGACATTATGTAAACAATTGTAAGTTGTGTAATTTTAAAACTGCTTTTGAATTGGATTATTAATGGTTTTTTTTTCTCTTTTATTTCAAATTTGAGTTCTTTTATCCCAATATATATCTGCAATGGAAATAAAATCGCGGTGATACGGACTCAATGACCGGTGGGGCCAATAACATGCTTAGGATTGGTAAGGGGTGGAGTTCTTATGCTTGCTGCGCTGTGTGCACCAAACATGAGCAAATTTTTTCCCTACTTAACAGTAACAACCCTGTGGCTTTGACTAACGTTAGAAAAAGGTTTCCTTAAAAAGTACCTTGATCTGCTTGCACAATAAAATTGGCTAAGTTATAACGCAATCAAGATTAGTTCAAGTAATAAAATGCTGTGTTTCGGAAACACATGACCAAACTGTGCTAGGGATTGCTAACGTGAAAAGAAGAAATTAGAAATATTGACGCATTCTGCATCCCTATATTTTTATTCGTCAGAACACACGCTCTGGCGAAGCTCGCAGGCGGACGACCGCAATAAGGATTAAGGGTTTGGCGGACGTGATGGAAGAATGGCGCCAGGACGGCNTGGAATGACCACATGCGGAGGAAGGCGGGTGCAGCTGCATCTCGCAGCTGCCGGGGACGCGGAGCCCACACCAGCGGCTGCTCCTGTCCCAGGCTAGCTACCGCCATAAACATTGAGAGCTTTTGGCGGGCATGCTGGGATAATAACGACACGATATCCGGAGGCATAAGAACAACTCGTGCCCCGAACAAAAGAGGCCACCCAAGAGTTCCCGCACGTGCAAAACGGAACAATAAACTTCCATACCAGAGTCGAGGGGCGACGCCGGACCCAAGAGCGGATAGCTAGTGCACCGACCACGTGTTTACGACCAGGGGACCCACCAAGTAGCACGTGAAGGGCGAACCACTAAAACTTCTAGACCAGAACCGAGGGACAACGCCGAACCCACGTGCGCTGGAGTGCCGCCCACGTGTTTTACGACTCAGGGGGACGCGGCGGCCGCCCCGGACACGTGCAGAGATGGTGCAAGCTGAATATGGCGATCGAGGCTACAAAACCACGAGGAGGATCGAGCAATCAGTCAGTCGGAGGACCTGAAGTGAGGCGTCCGGATCGGAGCCGAACGAAACGAGTGTGAGAATCGATCAGTCAGTCAGACGTCGTCGAGCGATCAGTGCGGAGAGAGCCGGGAGTTCAAGAGCGCGTCAAGACGCCGACGCCGAATGTGAGGAAATGTCGCAGCCTAGACGTTCCAGTCTACCTACCGAGAGACGAAGCAGTCCCGAGATCGCCGGCTGAGAGAAGACCAGCGCCGCAAGTCAGATAAGTAGAGTTCTACACCAAGTGTGAAGAATCTTGCCCCCCACGACGCAAAATCGTCGCGTCAAGCCATACGTAGCCCACATAGGAAGAGGGGAGGGGAGAGTTGTCTCGTGAGTTCATGTACCAGTTAACCTGTTAAGCAACAATAAAACTCGATTATGTGAACTCGCAAAGGAAGTGTATTGATTTGGTAAATTAGCACTAGGGACAATAATGTCGACACATTCCTACGCCCTAACACGGAGGGCCAGCATCAATTGCTAGCGCCTTACGCAGAGAGCAGATTCAATACCTACTTNTTCCTACGCCCTAACACGGAGGGCCAGCATCAATTGCTAGCGCCTTACGCAGAGAGCAGATTCAATACCTACTTATGAAACATAGCATTGGGCGGGTATCAATATGATACCCATTCTTCATCACAAATGGTTAGAGCTTTTTATCCCTTAAAGGAGGAGTCTGAACAGCATATTATGTGGAATATTAAGAAAAGTACTAGCGTAAGAGGAACAACATTTTGTAATTAAACTAAGATGATGGATAAATTGAAGGTATCGTACGTCGTACTTATCTCCACCATGTAAAAAAAAAGCAATTTGCATTCTGTCATTTCATACAAATTTGTTACATAGAGATAAAATTAGTGTTTGACGGCATCGTGTTAAGCGGTGCGTCCTAACTAAGTAAACAGGCACTCTTGCTGCAACTCTCTAGGACCCACCGTTTTAGTGTAAAACGGACACAAAGCTTTCAGTTGGAGANAAACAGGCACTCTTGCTGCAACTCTCTAGGACCCACCGTTTTAGTGTAAAACGGACACAAAGCTTTCAGTTGGAGAAATACAATGGCCTGGTAGGTAGGCAACACGCATCCCCCTCGGAGAAAAGCACACGCTGTCTGTAATACGGCATAGCACTCTGAATAATTGTCACCAAGAACAAACAGGCAGTANCTCGGAGAAAAGCACACGCTGTCTGTAATACGGCATAGCACTCTGAATAATTGTCACCAAGAACAAACAGGCAGTAAACAAATCACAGTTAGTTAATGTGTTACACCAATGTTTGATTGTGTTTGGTGGCACATTATAAAGCAAGCGAGGAGAAACGAATTAAAAAAAGGGAGACTCCTGGGCGTTACACCTAAGCACCTTATGCGCTACGGCAGAAAAATTTCCGCATCTTAATGGAAATAATTATTGTGTAGCCAGAAAAGGGGGAATTATGGTATTCCATTACCTTAAATTGAAATAGGAGTTTTCGTCTGCTGGCTTGTAAACCTCTACAACATTGCCGGAAACCGACCACCGACGCCGACAAATGGGCCCGCCGTCTAGCAGTGACCGCAGCTCTGTAGCCTGCCATCTTCGTGCACGTCAATATTGTTACTTCCGTGCGCAACGAGTGTCGCATCTAGTGCCACCAGCAGGATAATTACGTGATTCATAACATCACCGCGCCTTGATTTGGCTGGGGCTCTCTCGAGGTATTCGGCTCCCGTCTGCGTCATCATGCATTTAAGATAACGTTTTATTAAGGGACCCTTCTGGTCAATGTTAATATGTACATTTTGCGCTCCATATTTTATGTTATGTATTCATTATGGAATTTTTTATATGCATAATTGCCTCTTTTATTGCATGTTCTTGTAACGTATTGAAGTATTTAAGGTGCTATTCATTTCGAGAAGCCGTACGACTTTGGATAGTATGTTATCGCCATGAGGTTTGGTTATGCTTGTGTGAGCACGTATTATCTATATCTTTGTAATATCACATTTTGGACAAATATTTTGTTATTAAAACGACTATTTTGGTACAATTTTAGGCCCATTTATATTAAAGAAAATGGTTTTTTTTATTTTATTAAATTAAAAACAAAATACTACGTTATTCTGAAAGTCGTATCGCTGAAACTTCGTACTATATATAATGCAAATAATGAACATCTCTTGTTTCACTGGGTGTGTAAAAGGATTCCTGTGGCAAAGTATACCATATTATCCCCATGCCTTTAACTTATACTAGTTTTGGATGGTGAGATATTTGAGTTGTTGAAGAGCAATAATTTGAATCAATGCTTCATCATAAGTTTGTCAATTGTTGTGTTGTTGGTGGTTGTTGGACTCGGGATGGTCGGGTTGTTTGCACTTGCACACATGAGGTGCTAGTGAACGATTTCCTGGGGTCTCAGTTTCTCTGCGCACACTGCTTAGTTTTTGGCAAATTTGGGGTAGTTTGTTTAGTTCTGGAATAGCTGTTTTGTGGGAAAACTTTGCCTAGATTTTTATTCGCATGGTGAAATAGATTGGAAGAGGTGTTGTAATGCGTTCCAGGCTGGAAAGCATATGTCTGGAATGGTTTTACTTAATACCATTTTGAAATATATCCACAGCTTGGATACAAACTTTGTCGAAGCCCGTGTTGGCACAGCTTTTGAAAGACCACGCAACAGGCTTGTGTGAGTTCTGTCCAATTTTACGAGCTCTTAGATTTTAGTGTACGTCCCTAATTGAATGGCTTCATGCAAAAAGGGCTTCAGTCAACTAAACCTAGTTTTGAGAAAACTGAAAAAAACATTGCTGTTTTAAAAATATTACACCAATCAAAATGAACTTTTTTCCCGTTATAGACAAAAATTATACTAATCACACACAGCTAAGAAAAATATTTTGTTTCAAATAGTCATGGCTACAAAAATTTTTTTTTATGGTGGACTGAAGCCCTTTTTGTACGTAAATAAAAAATGAAGCCTTTATGCATATATGTAGTATTTTTTACGTGTTTTTTTGTGGTTTGTCAACACTTACATTGTACTAAGACTCTTTTGGACTATTTTAAAAGCTGTTTTAGGTATAAAAATTAACTCCAAATGATAATAAAATGAGATTTATTGATTGTAACTATGACTGTTTACACTTTATTGAATTATTTAATTACAGGTTTTGTTCTTTTCAATTAAACATTACTAATCACTCGTCTTGCACTTCTGGCTCGATCTGGTCAACTGTGGGCCTTTTCATGATCTACTCATAAAAGTCTTTGTGCTCATTAGGAATATATGGCAGAAGGCTCCTAACGTCATTGATTTTCGCTGACTTGATAGGAACTGTATCGGCTTCATAAGCTGCAGGCGGTGGCAAATTCGGTTTTTGTTGTTCGTCTTTGACCATTTTAAATGACTGTGTCACTATACTGTCAATAGTTTTACTTGCGAATATTGTACCAAACGTCTCTTTGTAACACTCTTGGAGCGTGTTCCTTGTGATATACAACTTTTCTTATAATAAGTCTTCCAAAATGATTTGAAGTCCAAAATGTCTTTGGTTTGAATTACTTTAACAGAAAACTTGTTGCAGCTGCTGTTTTCTATAAGTACTTTTATTTCGTCAACAGTGTAAATTCTATCAAACTTGTTGATATGGCGGTTTATTGTTGCAAAGTCCCGATCGCAAGGCAAAAAGGAATGGCCTCTTACTGGAAAAAACATTGTTATTTTCTCAAATCGACCAGTGTCTGTCAGTAACATTAAAAATCTAGACAATGCGTGATTCTTATTTTGACCACTGCAATTATCTGCAAACAGTCGTTATTCAGTAATTTCCTCTAGTACGTTTTTGAGGTAGTCATACAAGAAAGAGTAAACTTCATTAGGCGTCTTGTTTGCTGTTCCTTCATGGTATACATATACTTTTACTGTTTTTTTCTTGATATCGTGAATCGAAAACACGTTCACTGTAATCTGTCTCAGGTAAAATGTTTCTTGTACAGGGATCTGAGGAATGCATAAATTTTGCATAAAATACATACACAAGGAAAGAACATGTGGCTCATTCTTAGAGGTAGCTTCTTCCTGTAAATTGTTATAAAAAAATTTGGCACGCCTCTTATGTACCATTAACTCGGCAGTTGCTACTCTTTTGGCAGTGTCATTTAAGTGGGGGCTTTTAATCTTTACGTTAAGCTCCTCACACGTACAACAACAGTCAATCTGTGGCCTTCCAAACCTGAGGTTATAGTTCTCATTGAAAAATTCATAGAAATATGCAGCACTACAAATTTCTGGGTGTTTATCAACCAAAAGGCGATATAAAGCCTTAGTACAAAGTCTGGCATCCAAATATTTTCTAACTTTACCAGCATAATGGCTGAGCTTGGTCGGGAAACTCTCAATATGCTTTCTTAAAATTTCTTGGTGTTCGACACTCATTTTGTTAGCGCTCTGTGACTTTCCTCTTCTATCAATAGGGCTTTTACCTTCTTTAGCAAGGGCTCTCAGCCTTTTAACACGTTTGTCACTAATAGAGAGCAAAGACAGAAATGCTTTGTAACGTACCTGTGTTCTTTGGTTACCAACCGTGAGGAAGTATGCGTACATTTTATCAACAAAACGTACATATTCTTCTCGTCTTGGACGTCGTTTCTTTACGTCGTGTATCTCGATCAGGCTTTGAATCAACAAGTCCTGTTCATTTTTGGATGGAAGGTTTAAAATGCGTTGCAGCGCATCAACTTTATCCAACTCAGATAGTCCATCAAAGCACTTGAATCTCTTGCAGCTGAAAAATAAAACAAGAACCTTTAAATAATGTAGCCTTTAATACGTTGAACAGTCCTGCCCTGGTAGTCTTTGTACTCTAAACCTTTGCAACGTGAATCTTTCTTGAAATTTCTTTACCATTTGGATTCATGTCTCATCCTTTTCTTCCCAATAACTTCATCTCGGTCTCTTTCATTTTCGGAATCACTCACCATTATATCACTGAAATAAAACACTTAATTATTTGTCAACAGAAAACAAACTTTTATTGTTAGAAACAGTAATATCAACCAAACTGCAGAGACATAACGTCACAATCACCACTTGGACATAAACAAAGAAAAAATGCAGGTTTACAAGCAAAAGAAATGAAATCAATAGTTGTTGCCACTACATAGAGAACGACGTTTAATTTTCCAAGCATTTCTTATTCCAAGCTGAAAGGACTTCAGTCACTGACTGAAGCCCTTTCTGCATAGAATATTAAAAATTGAGTTGTGTTTAGACAGTGTGTCGCAGTGAAACGGAAGATCTTTTTGCATAGAAACATGGGTCTGCCTTATAAGAACACAAATTCGTGGTTAACTCACTTTCGTCAATTTGAGGACTGAAGCCCTTTTTGCATTGAGCTATTCAATTGTGCCATGACAAGATACACTGGAGAGCCAAAAAAACTGGTAGAGGCGTGCGTATTCAAATAACAGACGTATGGTATGTTATCAAGATTTAAGTGAGTTTGAACGTGGTGTTATAGTCGTCGCATGAGATATGGGACATAGCATATCCGAGGTAGCGATAAAATTGGGATTTTTGAATACGACCATTTCACGAGTGTACCATGAACATTAGCAATCCGGCATAACATCAAATCGTCGACATCGCTGCGGCCGGAAAAATATCGTGGACGAACGGGACAAACGACGACTGACGAGAATCATCAAACGTGACAGACGTGCAACCAGTTCTGAAATTGGCGCAGATTTCAATGCTGGGGTATCAAAAAGTGCCAGCGTGCGAACTATTCAACGGACCGTCATTGATATGGGCCTTAGGAGCCGAAGGCCCACTCGTGTTCCGATGATGACTTCAATACACAAAACTTTACGCCTTGCCTGGGCCCGCTAACACCACCATTTGACTGTTGATGACTGGAAACACGTTGCCTGGTCTGACGAGTCTCATTTACAATTGTATCGGGCAGATGGACGTGTACGGGTATGGAGATATCCTCATGAATCCATGGGCCCTACATGTCAACAGGGGACTGTTCAAACTGGTGGAGTTCTGTTATGGTTTGGGGCGTGTGCATTTGGCGTGAAATGGGACCCCTGATAAGTCTAGATACAACTCCGACAGGTGACAGATATGTAAGCATCCTGTCCGATCACCTGCACCCATTCATGTCCATTGTGCATTCCAAAGGACGTGGACAATCCCAGCAGGACAATGCGACACTCCACACGTCGAGAGTTTGTACCGAGTGGCTCCAGGAACACTCTTCTGACTTTAGACACTTCCATTGGCCACCTAAATCACCAGACATGAACATTATTGAGCATATCTGGGATGCCTTGCAGCGTACTGTTCAGAAGAGATCTTCACGCCTCGCACTAATATGAATTTGTTGACTGCCCTGCAGGATTCATGGTGTGAAATGCCTCCTGAATACCTTCAGACATAAGTCGAGTCCATGCTACGTCATCTTGCGGCACTTATGCGTGCTCGTGGGGGCCCTACACGATATTAGGCAGGTGTGCCAGTTTTTTGGCTCTTCAGTGTATTTGCTTAAGAGTTTTGGGCCAGACTCGTGCGTCATTACATATTCATAAGAAGGATTTTGTGTTTACTTTCTGTTCAGCTCTTACCATACCGGTTGACCAGTAAATGTTTTTGTTATAATATAATAAAGGCAGGTAATTTTACTAATTCTCAGAATGAACAGCTTGAGCAGAAAAAGGCAAAGTATATGGAAATAGTTACTCAGCCGCTTGGACATTACACACAGTGTCCGATTGTGTTGCGTCTCAGGGATGAGGTAGATTCTTCAGTGCCTTACCGTTTTTCTCTGCCAAAATTATGTGTTTTTAACGAGTTAGAATATTATATGAAAGTCTAGTATATAATCGAGGGGCCTATTAGTAATTATTCTAGGCCAGCGTTTTTATTTTCCAAGGGAACACCAGGTCAATATCGTTGTATTTTTGATTACTGCGGTTTAATAAAAAAATATTTGTTGAACTATATCTGATACCGACGACTAAATCTGTTTTTTNTATTTTTGATTACTGCGGTTTAATAAAAAAATATTTGTTGAACTATATCTGATACCGACGACTAAATCTGTTTTTAACGTGTATGCAAAACTGAGTGTTTTTTTAATTTTTGATCCTAATAACGTTTTCCTTCAGTGCGAATTGAATTCGGAATCGCGTGAAATTTTGGCAATTGTTATTCCATCGGGGCAGTAGCAATGGGAAATATTGCCAATGGGACTAATTTCCATCCCGCAAGCAATGTTACGTATTTTGTTTAAGGTACTTGGTAAATATCAGTATGAATTCTTATTCATATATGTCGACGACGTTTGTATTTTCAGTAATAGTTTTGAGGAACACTTATAGCATCTAGAAATTTTAATAAATACACTTAGAGATGCCGGGTTAACTGTAAATTCCGAAAAAGTCACATGGGCGCAAGCGCATGTTAAACATTTAGGGTTTGTGTTATCAGATNCGGGTTAACTGTAAATTCCGAAAAAGTCACATGGGCGCAAGCGCATGTTAAACATTTAGGGTTTGTGTTATCAGATGGAAAGCTATTAATGGATCAGGGGAAAATTCGACCTGGGGTGAGATTTATTAACCCCCTAAAAATTTCCCGGATGTTCGCGGATTTCTGGTCATGGTAGGGTATTTATTCTAGATTTATTGAAGATTTTGTTAACATGGCGGATACCTTAATAATGTCATTAAACGGAAAGGAGTCGAATTCGCATTGGGTAACATACAGGAACTATCTTTTAGACGATATAAAGACAAAATAGTGTTACCCCCATTACTAATTTTACTTGATATTGAAAAGCGTTTTACACTGCAAGTAGATGCTAGTTCAAAAGGACTAGGGGCAGAGTTATGCCTGGAAGTAGATATACATTTAGCTACCTGTCGCATACGCCATACGTTTACCAACACCAGTAGAAGAAAAAATAAACCGTATGTGAGAAAGAAGTGCTGGCTGCGATATACGGAATGGAAAATTTTGCTGAGTATTTGGAATGTGGTGAATTTACCCTCCAGAGCGATAATTAGGCCCTTAGTTGGATATTAAAAACCAGTTAACCTGTAGGACGTACTACAAGATGGTTAGTCCGTCTTACCAAGTATAGATATATTGTCGTTTGCATACGTGGATTTCACATAAAGTCGCTGATTGTATATCACACATTTTCGTTTCAGAGGAGTTTGTTGTTGATAGTGAACCTCAGGTAAATTGATGATCAAAAACAACCGCCAGACTTTTCTGTGGCTCAGGTTCTCCCACAGGACAAATTAAAGTTTGCAAGAACATAAAAAATTAGATCGTGAGTGTCAGCATATAATTTAAGAAATCCAGTCATGTCATCGAACTAGGTATGAAATTAGGAAAGGGTCGTTGGATATGTCCATCCCAAAACAAAGAAATTTTATATTTTTGTACCCACCTTTTTGAGGCGCGTGTTGCATAAATATTATGACACTTATTTCGGAAGACATTCAGGACAGGATACAACTATTTCTCGTATACAGGAAATAAGTTGGTTAGTATTGAGTCAAGAGGTTATTATTACGGTAGATGGATGCGAGGAATGTTATAAAACTAACCAAATTAGCAAAAGTCAGTTGGCCCACTTGTGCAAATCTGCTTGTACACGAGCGTCCCACAACCGGTTTTCGTAATCAGTTAACAGTCAGTCAACCACTGTAATGCACCCGCAGATGCTTGTGGTCCATATGGTACCTCTTGCCTACATCTGGGCCACTGTTCAGATAACTTCCATGTTGTAAAATACAATATGCCCACAAGTGGTCTGCTTGTGCGTAACTTACTGCACTCCAAACATTTCAGCAACCTCTGTGGGCCATGTGTTGCAGCAGTGGCCCATTGGCTTTCTGCTTCTGGCCTGCGGTAAGTAAACCACATTTCTCCAGCCAACTGTTGGGAAGCCACTTGTGACCCAGCTATTTGCCACTTGTGGCCCACATTGAAGCAGCTTACCATGCATCTTCAAAGCCAAAAAATTATATTTTTTCAGCAGAATAAAACTGATTTATTTAGAATTTTCAGATGTTATATTTAGCATTATTTCATAATGAGTAAATACCTGGAATAGAACTCACAAACGTTTCCTTTGCAGTCTAGAGTGCCAGCAACTATGCTACCATTTATTCATGTAAAATTGTTTAAGTAAATCTGAAAACATTCTACATTTAAAAGTTCCATTATTATATTTGCTATAGATGCAATTAATATCATATATATATATATAATGCTATATATACAATTAATATCACAAGACAATACTGGGATTTCTCTGTTTTGTTGCAAAGACTAGTATTATAGTTTCGGGTTTCTTTCAAGTGGAATTTTAAATGTGAATTAACGAATTTTTTTGTGTTATATTTTGCATGTTTCCAGTCTAATAACCATTTTTGCTATTTCTAGCAATGTCACATGATAATTTCATTTCATACGTGCATTAAATTTAAAAAAATCACGTGAATTCAAGTATGCTTTTTGCTACTGCACAGCAACATATAGTAGGCATAACATAAATGGCACATAAGCTTGCTGATAACGTTGTATCAGTATTAAAGAACAGTTGGCATACCACAAAAGGGCCGTAAGTGTGCTGCTTTATGTCCGCAGCAGTAAGCAACATTTAGCATGCCATATGTGGCCCAGTAGCATGCTACTAATGCATCCACTGAAATAAGTATCAGTTGACATGTTATGAGTGACTCACAGGTTTGCGGCTTGTATGTCCCCACACTCAAAATTTATTTATACTTTTACAAGAAAAATCCTTGGAAACCCAACTATCCAGAATATCTTTTGTTAAACTACAAATAGTTAACTTATAAAAACTACAAAACCTATACTTGTAATACTGCAAATGATAGCCTTTTATTACGATTTACATTCATGAGAAGTGTACATAAAATTATAAAATTTTTTCTAGAAGACATACGTGATGAATTAATAGGAGAGAAAAACTAAAAAAATGTTTCACAATATTATTTAGCACGCGTCTAGTACCCACAACCCTTGTATCATTTACCCGGACACTTAACCACAAGATCAGCTTCAATTACGACCTAGCAATTATTTTTCAGTATATATACATGCAAGTATCTACGAAATGTTAAGGAAGTTCTCTGATTAAGAATAAATTATTTATTTCATTTTATGAGTTTTTTACAGCTAGGAAATATTAACAGTTCATGTGTAATACGGTCACGTTCTATTGAAATTGACGTTTTATTATAATTATTTGAGTTTTTTTTTTGTATTGTACGTTATTCAACCTCGGAATACCCTTTTTTTGCATGCAATTACACTTTACATTACACATAGTTCTTGCACAAACAGCTTTATGTAGTTTTATGTTGTTGAGTGTCCACCAGTTTGCCGAAGGCCGTGGATACGGGCCAATATAATAACATTTCTTGAGGTATATTACAAACATGGCCATTTTAGTTTTACACACAAGTAGTTTCACAAGATAGGTCGTTGTGCTGTTAGAAGCATTTGTAGAATAACCAACAATTTCTCAATAAAAAATCTTATTTACAGTGTAGTAGTAAACAACAGTCGGCATTCCATAAGTGGCAAATTGGCTTGCTACTAATACATACGCGGCAGTAAGTAACATTTGGAATACCACGAGTGGCACACAAAAGTACTTGTATATCCCTAGCAGTAAACAACAGTTGCCATGCTGTAAATGGCCCATAAACATCATGCTAATATTTTCCTAGCAGTGAATAACAGTTAGCATTTAGTTTTTCATCTGCTTGTGGCGTGTGTGTAGGAATCTTACAATCATTGTGAGAGCATTGTCCCATATTAAGAATATTAAAAAAATAGGTAATGTCACTTTTGTTTATATGACCTGATAGTCAATCATTAATGAAATGCGGAGATTCATAAATGCAAACGTTTGCCACCACTGTCAACAATTGGCCAACTGTTAACTGCTTGTTGTTTGCTACTTGGTTAGTCACGGAATTCCCGGAAGGTGGGACTATATAGAGCTACTGTAGCGAAGTTTCCGTGGGAAAGAGTGTAACTCGATATTTTTCGTCCTCTGCAAAAGTCTGATGTTGGGTATACTTCAAATCTTGTGGCGTTTGTAAGCTTTGGTAAATTTGTGTTATTATATCCGTTTAGGAAGAATGAAATAATTTTAAATATGTAAAATTCTTGGACAAAGATTATTTCCTTTGTTCGTTTTACTTGTGTATATAATAACCAATAATGCTACTTACTTTGTTAGTGTTGAGATGAAAAATCTGATATTTTTATGCGGAACTAAGCTTGTGCAAACGTCGCTATGTTACTCTAAGGCTAATTTGGTAGAAAGAGTTGATATAAATTTTAAAACTGCCTTATGCGCATTCCAGACGAGTATACTCATCGAGAGTGGGATGATATTTTGTACCAGTTATCCCTATATTTTAATAATGTTCTGTGTGATGCCACAAATTAAGTATCTTGAGAAATATTTTTGGGGCGTTCTGTTTTTTATCCTTTTGTTCAATTTTGTTGGAATAATGTGAGCTACATAGATTTAGATGAGATACAAAATGAAGATGCGAAATTTTTTTTAAATATGTATCACCAAAAATTGTCTAGGAGACAAAATTAGCAAGTTGATACTATTTATTTTAAGGTTGGTGATAAAGTACTTCTTAAAGCTCATTATCTTAGCTCTAAAGCAGAAAATTTATTGCAAAGTAACGTGTGACGGTTTAAGAATATTAGAGCGACGCTGGTCCACAACCCCTCCCCCGCCAGTGTAACCAGTATAGGGGCTTAGAGAGACCCGTGGCAGCCGTCGTACCCGCAGAAGAAGGTCATGCAGAGGCCAACACGCGCTGCCAAGCCCGGCACGTGTCGCAGATGCATAGCCATGACACCCCCACCCCCCTTTACCCACCCACCTCCCTATGCCTCTAGCAGGTCCGTGAGATTTGTTGAGCGCGGAGGTTTCACGATATAGAAAATAAGCATGCACAGTTCGCCTAAATTCAGAAAAACACGCACCGCGGAAGAAATAGCTGACGAGCTAGATAATGGTGCCGAGAACACCCCCTTCCCCCTTAGCTAACCACAATACAATGTGGAAACGCACCGAGAAGTAGCTGACGAGAGTAAGCTAGGGACGAGGTACTAACCCCCGCCACCGCCTGCAACCTTCAGGAACCAGGACACGTGTTTTGGAAGGCATTGTTCTGCGTCCTACCCCCTCACCCCCTCCCCTCCACAAGGCGACACGTGCCGACAATTAAGGGCGGGGGCTGGCGAGCATAAAAAGCCCTTTTCGTGAGAAGTGGGTTTAAGTTGATTAGTACCACACAGAGAGGTCGGTCAGTTGATTATTACCGCCCAGAGTAGTCGGACAGTTGAAGATCGCCGAGCAGAGAGTTAGGTCAGGGGTTCGGACCCGTGGCCACAACAGTAGAACATCACCATAGTGAGAGGGCAGAAATTGCGGCCTTGCCAAGGCCACCCATCGCCGGAGCTCACCCACCACAGCTGACATCATACCAGCAAGAGTTAAGTATACAGTTCGCCGTCCAGAGAAGTCCCCCCTCCATCACGAAGTCGTCAGCAGTTAATCCCAATAGTCAAATAGCCAAATTAGAGTACCACACCTCTCAAGTGCTGATGTATTTTATTTGTTTTAAATTTGAAACAATATATTCGTCCTTCAAAATGAAACAGTAGAAGACTACATTATTACAAACCCCTTAACCTTCAGGCATCATATAGTCTGTGCCTGGGGGCATTAACAACGACACTATAAGCCACACTGTCTTCCACAGTGGCGGTATAGCGTCAAAAGTTAGCTCCCAAGTATATGGGACATTTGTAAAAAATATGTTTTTGTCTCCAGTTACTGTGTAACCCGAAGATATCCAGAATTTCCTCAAGGGAAACAAAGTCCATGCATCATATTTATAATGTTTTTTTGGGGTAAATGTTGTCAACGTTTTATGGCGGGAGTCGGATTCACCACACTCATTTTCATTTGCAATGTGATTTCGTCTTCATTTAGAGTTAAGTGTGCTTTAAGTGTTTTGTTAACTTGCATGGAAATATTAAACCAGGTAAAGGAACGAAAGGGATAAGGAGAGGACAACGGGAGTCAGAATTAATACGCCTATGTGGACGTTTGGCTTAAATATTAATTTTCTGGAGGTAATATAACTTCAGATTATCAGAGTGATAAATATTAGATACGGACCTCATGTGAGTTTCTCTATTGTTTGTTTTGGTGGAGTGGATACTGGCTGAAGAACCATTACACTGGACCATTGTTACTTTTGGATAGGTGATTAGACTGAGAGGTCATCTGGGGATTCACCGAGAATGGCCATCCTGACGGGTCTTCAGGGGACCAAGATGCAGACCTTGTTTTCTCCTGAGAGCACGTCACCTTCAAGGGGTGGAGTATGAGACTCCTGGGCATCTCCCCTAATCACCTTATGCACAACGACCGAAAAATGTCCGTATTTTCGTGTAAATAATTACATGAAGCCTGAAAAGGGGAAATTATGGTGTTCCTTTATCTTAAATTGAAGTTGGAGTTTACTTCTGAAGGCTTGTGAACCTCAACATCCTTACTGGAAATCGACAAATGGGCCTGCCGTCTAGCAGTGACCGCATCCCGGCAGCCTGCCGTCTTCGTGCACGTCAGAATTCATACTGTGGGGCACAACGAGTGTCACCCCTAGTGCCGCCGGCAGGATGATCACGTGGTTCATGACGTCACCCCGTCTTGATTCATTCCCCTCGCCAAGTGTCGGCGGGGTTGCAAAAAAAGGAGAATGAAGACAAGAAAAAATTAAAGATTTTGTTCTTGTGCATGCATCAATTTAAATTACGAATTTAGATAGACTGTGTTGCAATAAGTTAACTGATTATAAAATTTACAGTGTTGCAATATTTCTTCCTCGGAAGTAAGGAGGGGAAACTTCTGATGTATAAAGTTGCAAGGCTGAGGCCGTCTCTAGGTATTCGGCTCCTCTTTGCGCCATCATGAATTTTAAGATAAATATTGTATTAAGTGGCCATTCTGGTCAATGTTAATATGGGCATTTCGCTCTCCATATTTTGAGTTAGGGTTTCATTGTGGAACGTTTTATAGGCATTATTGTCTGTTTTATTGCATTTTCTTGTAACATATTGCAGTATTTAATGAGATATGAAAGATTTTGAGAAGCCATGTGACTTTCGATGTTACGATCCCCATAAGGTTTGGTTATGCTCGTGTAAGCACATTTTATATATTTCTTTGTAATATCACGTTTGGGGCACATTCTTTGTAACTATTTATACCGCTATTTTGGTATGATTTTAGGAAAATTTATATGAAAGGAAGGAGTTTTTTTTTAAATGAAATTGTAAACGAAATGCCATTTTAATCTGAAAGTCATATCTCTGAAATTTCGTACTATATAAAATGCAATTAACGAACTTCTCCTGTTTTACTGGGTGTGTAAAATGATTCCTGTGGCAAGGTATCCCAGATTATCCCCATATGCTTTCAACTTATTTTGGTTTTTGATGGTTAGATTTTTGTGTTGTTTAAGAGCAATAATTTGGATCAATGCTTTGTTATAAGTTTGCAAACTACTGAGTTGTTGGTGGTTGTTTGACTTGAAAGGTCGGGGTGTTTGCATTGGCACACTTGAGGTGCTGGTGACGACTTCCTTGGGTCTCAAATGTTTCTGTGAAACTGCCTAACTTTGGCCGTTCTGCAGATACTGCAACCTCATGATTTAGTAGGTTGTGCTTAAGTGTAAGTAGTAATGAATACACTGACGTCCTGCCGGTAAACATTAACTTCGTACTACAGTCAGTGATTTGTTTACCTGAATCGGACTTGCAATAGTGAATGCACTTTGTTTTGTGTCATAGTAATTTCCCCCCTTTATCACCCGTAAACCTCATTATCGCTGCCCTATCTCTATGCCAGAGCATCCTGTTATTCACTGCATGTAATTGCGTAGCTTCTCTATTGCAAGAGAGGAACATGGCACCATGCACTAATTCGAGATGACGGACACGGTTTTGGGGTATGGAGAAGCGAGAGTAAACGGAAGGAAAGCTTCACGTTTGTACATCCAACGATAATCTATTAATATTGGCTGGGATACTTGGCGATACTTTTATTGGGTGCAATTGCTACCAACCCGTTTGACAGGCTTCCAGTTTTGGTATGTACTACCGTTAACGTTGCCTGACTCACTAGATGATGTTCCGCTTGCTGCGAGACAACTTATGTGGCTACAAAACGACGGCGCTCCACCAATTTCACGAGTATTGTGTGTGACCATATGAACGCAGCATACACCTATCGCTCGGTAAGACTGACCGGGCCTGTTGCAGGGTCACCACGCTCACTGGACCTTAAATCATTATACGTTTGGCTGCTGGGATTCATCAAGACGTTAGTATACGAGACACTCATTGAATGCGAGGAGTATCTGTTAGCGAGGTTTATGGCTGCCTGCGAGCGCGCGAGACACACCAGGTGACTTTGATGAAAGGATAGACCTTTCTCTAATGCACCGCTACACCTACATCAATAAGGCTCGAGGTGCGTAATTCAAACAGTTGCTAGCATGAAATTATTTCCCAATAAGAAGCTGTAATGGCTGCAATAACTGTTTTGCTACGCTGTCAATTAGTGCCATCTTTGTCCATACCAACTTCCACACATGCCAAATCTTTGAACAGCTTGTTACTAAACAAACTTGTTTAAGCTATTACTACAGAGTCATACTATTCGTGCCATAATGTATGAAACCTACTCTCTTCTTATCATGTCTCATTAAGACTATTTATTTCTTACATTTCGACTACCGTCTAACACATGTGGTTGCAGTATTTGCAGAATGGCCAGAGTTTGTCAGTTGTACACAAAATAATTTTATTCGTTTCTACCCCCATTCTTCGTAAAGTGCCACCAAACACAATTAAATGCTGTTGTAGCACATTTACTAATTGTAATTTGTTTGCTGCCTATTTGTTCTTGACGATAATTACTCAGCGTGCCACTCCGTGTTACAGACAGCATGTTTTTTCCAATTATTATAGACGCGTTGCCTACCCACCCGGCCATAGTACTGCTAAAACTGAAACACTTGTGTACGTTTTACCCAAACACGGTGGGACCTACATAGTTGCAACGATAGTGCCTTTTTGTCTAATTATGAGGTACTGCTATTGCGATGGTATCAAACATAAATTTTACCTCAAGGTAACAAATTTGTATGAAATGACAGGGAGCAAACAGCTATTTTTAACATGTTGTGGGGGTTGTGGGGCAGGGGTGAGTACAACATGCCATACCTTCGTTTTATCCAATATCGTAGTTTAATTAATTTGCATACAAAGTATTATTCTAAAGCAAGTATTTTTCATTATATACCTAATAAAATACTTTTCGGACTCGCCTTCAAGAGCTTCTTCAGCCCTAATTATTTGAGATGGACCATCGTTGTCATATGTAACATTTTATCTTTACACTTTAGCAATCCCATGTCACAGCTTTTTCACATGTTTCAGAAACGTGTTATATATACAGAGTGTTTGGAAATTAAACGCCCAAACTGCTAGAGATGATTCCTTATGAAATATAAAGTAAAAAATATGCAGGACACCATATACCTAAACGGAATATTAAGGGAGATATGAGCCTATGAATGTTGGATTTTGAAAACTACTTTTGCTGAATGATTTTACAAGGCCTACAAAGTCCGCAGCCAAAAGTTGACTTATGCTTCCCATGTTTCAGAGACACATGCGTAATGCTGGCCGTCCTCGGTCTGTGCGCACTGTTCGGCTTGAGGGAGTGATACGTCAGCACATCAACGACATGCCCTCCACTAGTACACACTCCATAGCGCGCCAAATGGACATGTCCCATTCAACCGTATGGGACGTACTTTGGGCAAATCGCCGCCATCCCTACCACTAGAAGAAAGTACAATGGATTCAGCGAAAATGCGTTTTCAAAACCCAATTTTCACAGGCTCATATCTCCTTTACTTTTCGGTATAGGTATATGGTGTTCTATATATTTTCTACTTTATATTTTCATAAAGAAGCAACTCGCGCTGTTTGGGCATTTAATTACCTAACATTATAAATATATATAATTTTATATATACACACACACTAAAACCCCGGATATTTGTATAACTCTATACAAACAAACGTCACATCGTTGTTGAAATACTTGATTTTGGCAATATTGGAGGCAATTTTGACGACATGTGCAGAAGATCCAAATCAGTCATCACTTATTCCATGAAATGTCTCTCCCCCACCACCATCTCCCCCCACATATTTCACGTAAAAAAACATTGCTTCCTGCTTATGGTCGGTGGGTTCTCGTGGAGAACTCTCGTTTTAATTACCACTTCATTTCGTCTCTTCACCATTGAAATCTTTCTTTACCATCATGATAGAAATTACCTTGTTTTCTAGATTCTTCCAAAAAATTGTAGCAATTATAATTTTACAAATTGTAAACTATTAAACTAAGTAAATATTTTGCAAGGAATATTATTTCTGAAAGGCAACTAACCTAAAGTTTAAAAAAATAGAATTTTTATTAACAATTCTTACTTTTATAAAATTTTAAATACCATACTGAATAATGTGTTGTTATTTTTTAAAAATGTATTTTTTTTCCTGTCTGTTGTACTGATTTTTGTTGTTATCTAATAATACATTCTTCTCTTTCATAGAATGATGCTTACTCCCAAAGCGTGTGAATTTCAATCAAATAAATTTAGTTCCACGTAATTGATAATTTGTCCATAAATTTTACAAAGTGTGCAATTTTGAATATAACATGTTATCTTAAAATAAAACAAAAATATTGTTGCATTTCGTTTTCTGCACACCAGTCTCAGTGTATTCAAAGTAGGAGTTTCTAAGATTGAGAGCACAATAGTAAATGTTTTTGTCAGCACAAATTTTTATAATGTCGTAAAAGGAATTGTCAGATAAAATTCTTAAGAAATGTTATTCACACATAATACAAAAGCGACGAGTGTGTTATTGCTGTTAAACGACCGTTACGAAAATTAATACTGGATTTGCTACATTGTATCAATATTAGGTGCCTTTAATGCTACAATTTTTATGACATAACTGTTCATACTTGGATACATTTCTCAATAGTTCGCAAACTATCAAAGTAACAAAGGAAATACCTTACTATTAGATACATTAATTTTATTAAAAGGTTTGCTGCGAGTAAAGTGTTCGCATTCATATTATTCGGTTTAATAAGTCCATGCATTAATTTTGGACGGCTACTTGTGTTGTGGTTTACAAACGTAACTTACCCATATCTAAATCTGAAAGTTGCACACTGACATTAATGATTTATCTTTATTTTGATCCGAGAATCTGGTACCGCAAAGTAGGCAAAAAGTGATCACGGCCATTAACATCGCTACAAATCTACTATACATTGTTTAATTTGTCGCAGAACGGCGTATATATTTTCGATAACAACTTCATTGAATTAAATAATTTTTCTGCATTATTTAAATGGCGTCTGCTTACGAATTACCACGGATGGTGGGAAGGTCTAAGTGACAAGGTTGGAGGACAGCATCTTGGGTTTTGTGTCTGGCCAACTAGCGTGATAGCTAGAAGCCCCTGCGCCTATATAGAGTATCTCACTCCTTTTCAGTAGGGCCCCTCACTCTGGTAATACCTTCTCCATTTCGAGGTTAGCTACATTTGCAAGTGTGTCTTTTACTTGGGACCAGAATGGCTCCCTGCGTGGTGAATAGCAAAGCGTCTCTCTGCTTACGAATTAAACTTCAAGGAATGTTACACGCATAAACATATGTATTAATATTTTAATTGTTTCAGAAGTTGTATTGTTTTCATACTAATGAAAGTNTTCGAGGTTAGCTACATTTGCAAGTGTGTCTTTTACTTGGGACCAGAATGGCTCCCTGCGTGGTGAATAGCAAAGTGCCTCTCTGCTTACGAATTAAACTTCAAGAAATGTTACACGCATAAACATATGTATTAATATTTTAATTGTTTCAGAAGTTGTATTGTTTTCATACTAATGAAAGTNAATGTTACACGCATAAACATATGTATTAATATTTTAATTGTTTCAGAAGTTGTATTGTTTTCATACTAATGAAAGTGCTTGTAAGGAGTAATTTTATGGTAATTAATGTAAACAAAAAACCCGATAATTCCTTTACGTTTAAATTATTCAGAGCCTAGCTACTCCATGATTAATACCGCATCATTTAGAAGAATTTTTTTTCAATTAGAAATCTCAAACACGTTTATTTATAAAGACTTCTAATGAACCGTACAGTGCCATTGTTTACTGGTACATCTTAAGTTTGAATTCAAGAATATAAAGTTAAAAATTATAATGACTACTACACGAAGCTCATGCTCAAGGATTTTGACGGTAAGAAGATAGCTAAAATTAGGTATTATATATAACTTGCACTGTTATATGGTATTCTGAATCTCTCTTTGTGTTGGAAAATATTTTCGCTTCATTTATTTCTTGACACATCTTGCGAACCGTCTTATTTTATTATACACAGTTATATATGTAAAAGCATTCGTCATGAACTTTAATCATCAAATATTTTCCAACTTGAGAGCAAGATAAATTAAACAAAATATAGCAAGTGAGATAAGAGCTAGGTCTCATCATCATTACCCATAATAGCCTTGAAAGCAAATGCAACGCCGTTTTTGCTCCAGCTCACATTATCTCTGAAAGAGATTAAGTGGAGGTAAGATTTTCTTAATAAAATTTACGTTGCTTTTGTCCCTCAGGCATGTATTATTTTAAATTCATATTCTCCCTAAAGAAACTGTTTTGTTTCGAAAGATGATTCTTGGAAAATGTATATTATGCGAAAAATATTTCTAGATAATATTGTTGCTTCCACAGCATGAGAGACTTCATAAGTTTTAAGAAATCTTGTTTATTGTTTACGATTCTATTTTCAAAGCCCAATTTTCAATCATCATAAAAATGTTTTTATTTTTTGTGGGTGGAGTGTTTGCACACAGGAAAACGTCTGAGATTTGGTGGTATTCTTAATATGTAATTTGCACCTGTACTGTGCTAAGACACGCATTTGCCCTGTTTGCCACGAGAGGGCAGTAGTGTCATAATATGGCACGAAGGGAGGATGAACACGTCTGCTTTTCCTACTGTTAAACATTTCCGTGAAAATACGGAAATTTCTACTAAAACAAGTCCCAATATAATGGAAATCAGGTCTGTAAATTAAAAAAATGGAAATTGGACCAGTAAATGTAAAATACGGAGTGTTCCGTAAAAGTGTTCCAAGATAATATACTAACAAATAACTTATTTGTTCTTGTTATATGATGTATTATTAACATACATTAAAACTCCATTAATTTATTACTGAAAGAGAAATTATTCATTTTGTAATTGTTGAGAATAGCAAAATTGCGGATTTACTCAAAATCAGTCAGTAGAACAAGTACTTAACCATGTGTTCGGCATCCTGCTTCCACTGCAAATCCGTCTTCCGAATTTCCGACTGCTGTGAACATATTCTGTAATCACTTTGTTTTACCGTCACGTGTGTGGTAAGGTAATATATTTTCAGGGCCAAGAAGAGCTAACAAGATGACGTAATGCAATATTCACAAAAACTGAACGGATATAACTTTTTAAGGTAAGTGAAATTGTTGTAAGGGATAAGATGCAGAAGTTTAGTCTTTATGATAAACGTTGTAGCCTACATTTTTTGTTATAATCGTGTTGTCAGCAGGCCGGTATATGTGTTTCAGCGAGTGAAATACATTGCTTGTGTAAATCATAAAAATCGTAAAGACATGTTTTAATTAGTGGTGTTCTAGTACAAATACATAGTATTGGGCATCAGCTGATATTCAGCATTCTGTTGAGTCACATGATATCAGTGTTGATATAGGAGGTATTGGTGAGGAAATTGGAAAAGTTCCTTTTCTAATAATTAAAAGAAAAGAAACTGGGACTTTTCTAATCACGCAAAGAAACCAGAATCTTTGTACCTCTACATATTATTTAAAGAGATTAGTAAATAGGACAGATGGAGCTAAACAAAGTATTTAAAACAAGGTATATGAAAACTAGAGAGAGGGAAGTAAAAGAGGATGCTGCCATTATCTTCCGGAATAAAATCTTTGTTTTGTCATAAAGAAATCTTGCACAATAAATTTTATTTTATTTTTGAATTTTATTTTGTATTGAATTTTGCTTCATAGTTCATTTTTGGACGAACATTCATGATTATTTTTCAACTCTTTGGTAATGTTTTAAGTAGAAGAAACCGAGAAATTTTACCTTTCTGTTCCTGCTAAATGTTTATTTATTCTGAGAAAAGATTTTTCCAGACAAGATTAATTTGGATTGGCTACATTTGTTGTAACCAAACCATTCCAAGAAAGGTTTTTTTTACATTTTTATTAATTTGTTATTAGACAGCACTGACTAGTTTATTATGAAAGTGAGTAAATAATAATCATGTAACGTAATGTAAAAAAATATTACAATAGAGTTTAATTTTCTTATAAAATTATAAAATTATGTAATGTACTTCAGAGTTCAGGTTCATACTATTAATTTTGAATTTACGTATTAAAAAAAATGTGGACTACTTTCGGTCCAACCTTTAGAAATTGAAAGAGTTGGTTCTAGTAACGGAAGTGGCTGTTAAAATATAGTTATTGGGAATTATATTTGTAAAATAGTGTGTTAGAGAGAGAGAGATAGACAGTATATCAGTAGGCCAAAGTGAGCTTATATTACGTGCTTTTTGCTATGCCACATTTTTGCCTATTTCATCATACTCGTGCATGGCTGATGCTGTCATGGTAGTTTGCAGCGTAACTTCTCAGCCATCTATTATTTTGCTGTTTTGTTGATGTCCAATTGGGTTTTGTGAGTTTGGTACATTTATATATATATATATGTATATTTTTCCAGGTACATCATGAATATAAACCCACTGTCTGGTTCAAAGACTGGCAAAAATAGCAGATTGAATTGCAGCAAACGTGTGGTTGACATAANACTGTCTGGTTCAAAGACTGGCAAAAATAGCAGATTGAATTGCAGCAAACGTGTGGTTGACATAATAACAGATTTAACAGATTTCTTCGAAATGTTTCAAAACAGCTGAGATGACACTTCATGAACTGGTAACACGATGACTGATGATCAATGATTTTATATTTCTTTTGTACAAACTAGATCACACTGGGTGAACTGAAAGTATAAAAATGATGTGCAATATTAAATTTATTTGGTTTTAACTGAGTGTATATACAGTCGTGTGTAAGATGTATGGGCTGCTTTAAATGTTCAAAATTTAACTTTTTATTGTATTTGTAAGGTTTAATTATCCTTAAAATATCTCATTAATTTGTGACAAAGTAGTTAAATATAAATGAAATTCTGTTATGCATGCTGTTGTACAGTGCTCACTTAAGACAAATTTTTTGTAGGTAATGGTATAAAACTGAAATGCGTTTCCTTTTAATGATCAAATGCAGCAAAACCCTGTTNGACAAATTTTTTGTAGGTAATGGTATAAAACTGAAATGCGTTTCCTTTTAATGATCAAATGCAGCAAAACCCTGTTCCAAGGCATGTAAATGGCACAAAAAGGCATTGAAAAGATTTGAGTATGTTCTGTTTATCGTGTGACGGTTTAGGGATAGTAGAGCGACACTGGCCCACAAACACCCACCCCCCTGCATATACAGGATAGAGACACGTGTCACGAAGCAGGTGAACAGCCAGAACGGACCGCAGTTACATGTGTCGTGCTGCGCGTCCTGCTGTGTAGGGCTCCCTGCCACCCCTCTTCCCCCCCTTCGCCTCTCGCCTGCCCGTAAGATCACAAATGCAACGCCGTTTTTACTCCAGCTCACATTATCTCTGAAAGAGATTAAGTGGAGGTAAGATTTTCTTAATAGAATTTACGTTGCTTTTGTCCCTCAGGCATGTATTATTTTAACTTCATATTCTCCCTAAAGAAACTGTTTTGTTCCGAAAGATGATTCTTGGAAAATGTATATGATGCGAAAAATATTTCTAGATAATATTGTTGCTTCCACAGCATGAGAGACTTCATAAGTTTTAAGAAATCTTGTTTATTGTTTACGATTCTATTTTCAAAGCCCAATTTTCAATCATCATAAAAATGTTTTTATTTTTTGTGGGTGGAGTGTTTACACACAGGAAAACGTCTGAGATGTGGTGGTATTCTTAATATGTAATTTGCACCAGTACTGTGCTAAGACACGCATTTGCCCTGTTTGCCACGAGAGGGCAGTAGTGTCATAATATGGCACGAAGGGAGGATGAACACGTCTGCTTTTCCTACTGTTAAACATTTCCGTGAAAATACGGAAATTTCTACTAAAACAAGTCCCAATATAATGGAAATCCGGTCTGTAAATTAAAAAAATGGAAATTGGACCAGTAAATGTAAAATACGGAGTGTTCCGTAAAAGTGTTCCAAGATAATATACTAACAAATAACTTATTTGTTCTTGTTATATGATGTATTATTAACATACATTAAAACGCCATTAATTTATTACTGAAAGAGAAATTATTCATTTTGTAATTGTTGAGAATAGCAAAATTGCTGATTTACTCAAAATCAGTCAGTAGAACAAGTACTTAACCATGTGTTCGGCATCCTGCTTCCACTGCAAATCCGTCTTCCGAATTTCCGACTGCTGTGAACATATTCTGTAATCACTTTGTTTTACCGTCACGTGTGTGGTAAGGTAATATATTTTCAGGGCCAAGAAGAGCTAACAAGATGACGTAATGCAATATTCACAAAAACTGAAGGGATATAACTTTTTAAGGTAAGTGAAATTGCTGTAAGGGATAAAATGCAGAAGTTTAGTCTTTATGATAAACGTTGTAGCCTACATTTTTTGTTATAATCGTGTTGTCAGCAGGCCGGTATATGTGTTTCAGCGAGTGAAATACATTGCTTGTGTAAATCATAAAAATCGTAAAGACATGTTTTAATTAGTGGTGTTCTAGTACAAATACATAGTATTGGGCATCAGCTAATATTCAGCATTCTGTTGAGTCACATGATATCAGTGTTGATATAGGAGGTATTGGTGAGGAAATTGGAAAAGTTCCTTTTCTAATAATTAAAAGAAAAGAAACTGGGACTTTTCTAATCACGCAAAGAAACCAGAATCTTTGTACCTCTACATATTATTTAAAGAGATTAGTAAATAGGACAGATGGAGCTAAACAAAGTATTTAAAACAAGGTATATGAAAACTAGAGAGAGGGAAGTAAAAGAGGATGCTGCCATTATCTTCCGGAATTAAATCTTTGTTTTGTCATAAAGTAATCTTGCACAATACAGTAGGCCAAAGTGATCTTATATTACGTGCTTTTTGCTATGCCACATTTTTGCCTATTTCATCATACTCGTGCATGGCTGATGCTGTCATGGTAGTTTGCAGCGTAACTTCTCAGCCATCTATTATTTTGTTGTTTTGTTGATGTCCAATTGGGTTTTGTGAGTTTGGGACATTTATATATATATATATGTATATTTTTCCAGGTACATCATAAATATAAACCCACTGTCTGGTTCAAAGACTGGCAAAAATAGCAGATTGAATTGCAGCAAACGTGTGGTTGACATAANACTGTCTGGTTCAAAGACTGGCAAAAATAGCAGATTGAATTGCAGCAAACGTGTGGTTGACATAATAACAGATTTCTTCGAAATGTTTCAGAACAGCTGAGATGACACTTGATGAACTGGTAACAAGATGACTGATGATCAATGATTTTATATTTCTTTTGTACAAACTAGATCACACTGGGTGAACTGAAAGTATAAAAATGATGTGCAATATTAAATTTCTTTGGTTTTAACTGAGTGTATATACAGTCGTGTGTAAGATATATGGGCTGCTTTAAATGCTCAAAATTTAACTTTTTATTGTATTTGTAAGGTTTAATTATCCTTAAAATATCTCATTAATTTGTGACAAAGTAGTTAAATATTAATGAAATTCTGTTATGTATGCTGTTGTACAGTGCTCACTTACGACAAATTTTTTGTAGGTAATGGTATAAAACTGAAATGCGTTTCCTTTTAATGATCAAATGCAGCAAAACCCTGTTCCAAGGCATGTAAATGGCACAAAAAGGCATTGAAAAGATT
>NQII01009994.1:44990-57904 GCA_002778355.1 Clitarchus hookeri
GGGGCAAATCGGACCCTCGGCCACGTCAGTAGAACATCACCACAGTGAGACGGCAGCAACAGCGGGCCTTTGCCAAAGGCCGCCCATCGCCGGAGCTCACCCACCACAGCTGACAGCACCCACAGCAAGATATAAGTATTCAGTACGCCGTCAAGAGAAGCCCCCCTCCATCACGAAGTCGTTAGCAGTCAATCCGAGTAACCAAATTATTAGAGTACCACACCTCTCAAGTGTTGATGTTGTTTATTTGTGAATATATCCGAGACAATATATTCGTCCTTCAAATTGAAACAGCCAAAGTCTACATTATTACAAACCCCTTAACCTTCAGGCATCATATAGTATATGCCACTAAGCAGTAACCAAATACGTTACGTACTTTTTGGATGTGTTATGTTGATACTTACTTTTAATTTCACCCATATTCCAGCACCTATAGTTAGTGCCTAGAAACGTTTGCGAACCGTAAAGTAATGCGAAATATGGAGAAATTATATTTATTCACAAAATATTGCAATACCTTCAATATTCATGAAACTTCTATGAAATCGCATGTTTCAATGTTTTCAAAAACCACAATATTAAGAGTTTTACTTCATGAAAACTCTTAAAAATTGTTAGTTCTACGAGTATACAAATGTTATACAACATTATCTCATTTACTTCACATATGCACTGATAACATAAAAAAAATGTGCATTAATCATGTTGTTGACTCAACAAGCACAATCAACATTTTCGTTTTCACTCCTGAAAGAGATTGATTCATTAATTGATCAGTGTCGTGGTCTAATTTTATCGCTGTGTATACAATTCTATATATTGACTTGAATACTGGCACTAAAAGCTTGTTCATGGGTAGAATATTGGCTATCATACCCATTATTTTTAAATACGTAATTCTAACCAAAAAGTTGTTGATATTGTGGAAATAAAGTTATATATATAACAGATATATATATTTATTTACTCGAATGTAATTATTACACACTTATCACTCGTACAGTATTTACAGACAATGCCTACTTTGTCGACTTTATGCCACAAAATCAGTTCACNATTACACACTTATCACTCGTACAGTATTTACAGACAATGCCTACTTTGTCGACTTTATGCCACAAAATCAGTTCACAATGCCAAAAATCATAACTTTTTGAACATGCCCGCGATTTTGAATTTGAAGTGCTTTAGGTTTTTGATAAACTGATAACACAGTGTTAATACTGCTACGTTAATATTGTTTGTCTACAAAAAGACATGCATAAACACTGCCGTGCCGTGTGCACAGAGTTCCGGTGATAGCGTGGTTTAAAATAAAATTACATGTGAGTATTCCCCCTTAATATAAGCGAAAAATCTAAGTGTTAGTTTATTTGTTAAACACTTGCCACAAACAAGTTTATAACAATGTTGTTTNTAATATAAGCGAAAAATCTAAGTGTTAGTTTATTTGTTAAACACTTGCCACAAACAAGTTTATAACAATGTTGTTTATAGTGTGAAATTTACTGAGAGAAATAGGTGTTCTTTTGCAACGTAAAATTAAATTCCGAAATGTTTATTCAACTTTCGTATGATTTCTATCTTTCTTTCACTGAAATTACTTAATGCATTTCTCATCCATTATGCAAGAGGAACTTACATTGATATCACTACAAGTAATTCTTCCAGCACATTTACTAACGTTGTGGAATAGTGTTTCCGTAGACATACACACATGAAACATACCATAAACATACTGTAATGGTACACAGATAAAATAGTGCTAGCCATTTGGGATGACAGTATCAATGAAAAGATGCTGCCGTTTTGCATTGGCAAGCATTTGTTGTGTATCAGGCACTGCAACTATTTTATGTTCTCGCAAAGTTGTACGAGCTCATGTTGTATGGTGACATATAAAATTGTTCATCTTTTGCTCTTGACATGAAAAGCTGGCGCAATACAATTTCTGTGGGCTAATATGTGGGCAACAAAACGGTACTTGAAAATAATAACAAATCATGAGAAAATACAAATATAAAGAAAGCAAATATAAATGTGTTTTCACTATTCAATAACAGTCAAATTATATAAAACAGTCATAATATAACATCTCATTAATGCCTGTGCTTGTGAGATTGTACTGTATGTTATTATAGAATACCCGTGTAAATGAAAACCAAGATATCTATGAAAAACAATTAATTATTATCTAACATTAGTTTTTCATATTGGATATTGAAGCCTGCTTTCCTTTTCTTATGTAAATGTGATATTCGTTTGAAATTTTATCTATTTAAGCAGTTTTATGAGAATGAATTTATATGACAGTGATATTCAAGGATATGCACTCCTAAGTGACATGTCTGTAATCAATTCGTGTAGCACCTGTTGTACTCAGATTCATAAAATACAGTAAAATCTCAATACAAATCTGAAGGGACTATAATTTCAGCACTTTGCAACAACGAGGTTTGTATTAAACCAACCAAAGTAAAAAAAAAAATTTCTAAATTTACTTGCTGTTAGATAAGTATAAATTGCTACATGCATTTCACTATTTACCCAGCACAGTACCTGAAATGTAACTAGTTTCTTAAAATTATAATCTTTTCCAATAACAATTTTTAAACATTTACTAAACAATAATTTTTTAAAGGTATATACTTAAAAATTATAAGCTACCAAGTTGGGATTTTGCTAGGTTATGAGAGTTTTTGTATCAAAGGTCAAGAAATAAGCATGTTTGTTGCTTGAATTTTTTGGTACCACTTAATTAGGCAATCTTGACTACCCTGGATATTAATTTGAGTAGGGTATTTAATCCAATTTTTTGGCAGTTTAATTTTATTTCGCTTCCCTTTTTTTGTGTCAACTAATTTTATTTCACTTCCCAGTTATCATGTGATGTGATTTTATTTCACTTCGCTATTCTCTTGTGATGTAATTTATTTTATTTTATTGATTATCATGTAAAGTAGCTTTAATTTGCTTCCAAATCTTTATGTAATGTAAATTTATTTCACATCCCCTTTCTTGTATTATATAATCATACTTCACGTTGCAATGGTTATTCAATTATTTTGTTAAATTTTTTATTCTCTTAGAACCTATAGCTGCTAGATTTGTACTGCTTTAACATAACTTCTTTAAAAAATAACTTTTTTCACAGATAACTGGAAACATTGTCAGATATCACTTCCCACGAATAACATCAGTTTGGTTTAGCAAAATGGCGTCCTAATCGATTATATTTACAAGTCTGATTGCTAAAGCATTCCTGTGTCCACTATTTTTGACATTATTGTGCTATGAAACCTATTCATCTGTGGTCGAAAAGTTAGTTTACATTTCAGTGACAAATATTTTTTATAGGCATACTGTTTCTCTTGATGAATTTTGTATAAGTGGTGTAAAATATATATGTATTTGAAGCGTATGGCAATTAAAACCATTAAGTGCTTTAAACTTAATAAATGGCAATTTTCTTTTTCAATTAATATACAAGTAACTGTACAAAAACTTAACTAGAATTTTTCTGAACTATTGTGCTTAAATGTTTTTCATTTGTGTAGTGTTTGCTTTATTCATGAAAACCACACTTGTTAGTGTTAAGAAGTTCTTAAAATGCTTTCAATTTTAACGTCAGAAATTGGTGCAACGATAAGGCATTTCTTGTATAATAAGAATTATTTTTTATCAATTTAAAAAGTATTTATTTGTGCAACAACTTATAAAATATACCGTTTTAGTAATTAGGGAGAAAATACAAAAATACGTAGGAAGTAATCCATCAATAAAATATAATTGTACAAGAGCGAGTTAATGTTTTTTATTCGTTGGTATAAATGTATTTTTTGAACATAAGTTAAAATGTTTCTACACTACTACCTACCTTTTGACACATACTATTGTAATGAACTTAATATCATATGGCACTGGCCTATTCAATATGATATGGGTGGTAATGAATTCACACTGGCAAAGATTGTAGTTACCAAAGTGAACTTGTTAAGTAAAATTTATGCTGCAAGTTCACCTAAATTGGTTTGTCGTGAGAGTTGTATGTAATTTCATGTTAAGTTGTTTGCAGTTTGCTTTTTTGTCCAAGTATAACATTTAGCAAGGAAAAATCCGTTCTAAATTAATTAACATGAGAACATAATGTTTGTTTCATATGTATGCCTTTCTATGAACTTATAATAGGCTGCAAATTATTGTTTGAGACATTTTATTGATACAAATTATTGACAAGTGCATGGTTAATGACTGAAAATTTCTTACTGCATGAAATAAATGTTACAGGAGTAGAAAATTAACAATAAATTATTAATTTTAGTAACATACATTATTATTAAAAGTGACCTAATTGCCAACACAATTTATTTTATAAAAAAATATGGAAACCTATTACAAAATCAATTTTGCACACACTGTAGCACTATAAAAGCAATTTGGAGCCATTAAATGTACAGGTAGGCATTCAAAGCATGTTTTTCAAGTTTTAAGAGCGTCACTGACACCATTAGTATAGTGCGGTATATTTGTTGTTTTTTCAAATTTATGCGTAAGTGCTGTGAAGATAATACATACTACGTTATTCGAAATTATTCTTGTGATGAAAATCAAATTAAAGTTTAATGTATAAATGGTTGCAAAGTAAATGGAAATGTTTCTCATGTGTAATATATTTGCCTCTAAGTTTTGTAGAGCTATCACAAATAAATAAAGAAAATTGTATGTCCAAGTGACAGAACCTTGTTTTGTGGTAGTGGAAATATTCTTAAAATAGTTTACATATCTGTTTGAATTACAGATGTCATAAAGTGTTAAATTGAATTCTCTTATAAATAAATAAAACTTTACTGAAAATGTCTTTCCTTAAATGTATGCAACTGAAAAATCCGTAAAATAACTTGAGTGAATGTTCACATTTCGGAAATTTTTGTTTAAATGCATTGCTGTAATATCCGTAAAATAACTGACATGCCTTGTTCAAGAAACGGAAATGTATTGTTAAGTAGATGATGGAAAAATCCGTAAAGTAACCTACATTTATTTTCAAATTACGGGAATTTGCATTTTAATATGTAATGGAAACATCCCTAAAGTGGCCGATACGTCTTTTAAATTAACAGAATTTAACATTTAGTTACATATCGGAAATGCTTGTAAAAATGGAAATATTTTTATCATATTACGAAAATGTATGTTACACTGAAAACGTTCAGTGAAATCATGTTTATAGAAACTTCTGTTAATGTAAACAATTGCATCCGCAAATTAATGGAGAGTTCTTCAGTATTTTTGCCAGCACTTTTCCGTAAAATTACGGAATTTTTTTAAACAGTATAGTTAACGTTGAAAATTAAACTCGAACACTGATATTTATTCCCACCATAATATTGCTCTTATAAATTAAATTCTAAATGAAATAATTTTAAAAACATATTAGCTCGGCTGTTAATAATATTCTTTTGTAAAATACAGATGATTGTGTGTTAAACAACAAATTATTTCGCTGGAAATCAATTAGCATTACTTAGGCATCTAGTTAAAAACACTAGTGAATTAATAAAAAAAATTACATTTTTTTCTTAAAAAACATAAATTGCAACGACATATGCTAACTACGTTTCCAAACCAACATTAAATGCATTAAGCTTAGTGCAGGTTCATTGTAGTCGAGAAATTACTTCATCTGCTTACCACTGCAACGATACCGTTAGTTTTCCAGAAGGCTTACTTGGAATTTTTACACGTCAGAAGCGTTGCTGACGCTGCAGGTGGCTGGCTAGTTTTTGTGGGGGCTTCAGTGTTTTCCCGCCTTTCCTTTACGTCGCTTCTCTATCGCAGGGCCTTGTTCTGTGTTCATCTTTAGAAGGCGGCTGGCACCCAAGGACCTCCACACACAAAAAAAATTTATTCAGTTGGTTTTAACCCTGTACTAGGAGCCACTTTCTGTAAGCCTTATCATCAATATAATCAACGCATACGAATTGCACAAAGTTAATGATAAACGCAGCAATAATCGCTTTCTTCAAACAAAACAAAAAAAATTATTAGTGCTGTTACCATAAATATCACTGACATTTACTGTGGTGAAATAAATTACTATAAAATACACAAATGAAACTGAGTTTTTATGATGTGACATTGACAGGTTATTTGATGTAATTTTCATTTTGTAGGAATATTTTACATTTCCGTACAATGTTAAGTAATCGTCTGATAAAAATTAAATTTATTATTTTGTATATCAAAGTACTTGTAGTTCGATTTTTAAATTTAGGCAATCTCGTATGATGCTAACAAACACACATTATAAATTGCACTCACGTCGTCCATTCCTCGCGAAATTCAATATCTCAAAATTTTTAAAATGCAATGAGAATAATGACAGATTTGTGAGCTGTGGCTTTATGCCCACTTTAACACGTTTATAACACAGTCTCACTCTTACAAAATGTTATCCATATCGAAATAGAGAAACTCCTTCCTCCACTGGTAGCTGTTACTCTTGTAGCCCATTTTTTTAAAGGAGAAAGGTATGAAATTTTCATTTTATTTTCCGAAAAGAAGAACGAAGTTAGCTAAATATTATCGTGACCAATTTCCAACAATTATGTGTAACTTTTTATATCGGTAGGCAGCGCACGGATCCTTAACTGACTTCCATGCGTGGAATCATACTCGGGTTTCGGAGGTGTCACAGTACCCAGGCAGGTACGTAGAGAGTTTATTACATTTGAAGGAGAGGTCAGATAATGGCCGGCAACCAACAACAACAGGTAAACATATATTATTACATCTCTAGGTATGGTCTTCTGTAGTCGTGCACGTTGAAAGTACTGCGCTTACGTTGGAAGAGGTCAGCCCAGTATTAACCCCAACACTAACTCCGGCAAGAATCACAATTTTCGGACACAGGTTCAGGCACGAAGTGGCTTAAGGTCAACCTAAATGAGATAATATATTTTGTAGCCTTTCTATCTGGAGAACACGGCATTAGACTTTAGAAGTTCCAGAACTGCTTATAAGGTTCCATATAACGTAAGATCTTTCACTATTTAGCTCCACATCATCTACTTCCGACACAGATGTCTTCAGGGACGACCCAGAGTAATCTTGAGTTACCGAGTTGCGCTGCAGGTTCGTGTGAAACGACTCCTGCTTTAGACTTCTAAAATGTTGTGTGTTCTCTTCTCAGAAGAGATGACAATCTTCTTGTGAGCAGACAAAAGTCGTAAGCAAATATTAAATACGCCAGCCAGTTGTTATGACGTCCCAGTTGGAGGCCGCAGGGACGACACCCGAGCAGCAGTGTTATGGGAGGCATGGGGCAACATGAAAACAAACAGAGCCACCGAGGTGTATCTAGGGCAGCAGCGCGAATATAAGGCGTGGACACTAGAGGTCGGGGCCTTTGCATCTTCCGGCTGCCGGAGCTAGCAGTTCCAGGAGCTGGCGAGGGCAGCATCAGCGAAAGCCCTCGTACGAGTACAGTATTATAGACATAGGATCAGTGGCGAGTGCAATATCGTCGTGAGTGAGAGAAGGGGCGCAGTGGTTACAGGCAATCACTAATTCTCAGTCAGCTAGCTAAAAAGAAGTACAGGCTTGGGGTGCATAAATTGTAAGAGATTTAGACCATTATAGTGAAATTAATATTGTAAATACGGACAACTTGTTGAGTGATTTTGACTTTTAGTAAATCTTATGCTATCAGACCTAGTTACTTATTGAGTTTACGCTCCTACCAGTTAAATTATCTCCTCATCAGTGTACCACAAGTATGGTAAGGCGGTAACACAGTGCAACATGGTTTCTCCATCATGCCACACACGCCCAAAAGGGAGCTGGTTTATAATATTTTAGGGTAGCACACTAGTTGACTTTATTTCTCCATCATTTTGTAAGATAGCCCCCAATGAATAATTATGTCTTATCTTTGGAAGCAATAAACCGATTATTATCAAATTTAGTGAAGTAATTTTACTGTGGTAGGCCATATTAATTTAATATTTTAATTGTGAGAGACACCTGTTTTCAGAATTGCGGATATAAAATAATTTTATTTTTACCATAGATTTTATGATTACCATAAAATCTGCCAGTTTTCAAAGTTAAGTTAATATGATTACAAAGTTTTGTAGATGTAGCACTATAATATAAAATTATTATTTTATAGCCTCAACACGTAACTGTTTGTCTTCCATTTATGAAGATCGTCACATGAAAAAATATGAAGGTTTAATGTTATATTTCAAGGAACAATCAACTGATTCCCACCAAATGCTACACACAAGTAGTGCTACAAAATGGTATGACAACTATCATGTGTTTAGGTACTGCAGTTCTGTTTTCAATGATATTAATATAAATAATCGGGGTTGAACAATTATATCTTTAAAACGATATAATTTAACTGCATTTGGTACACTAATAACATTATTCATTAGAAATAGCAATTCAGCTTGCAGAGATCCAATTTTGCCACCCTGTTTGCAAAATAGTGACAGGTGAGAAAATGTAATATTTTACCATATTTCATGAAAAAATAAATTTATTTACACCAAACTGTGCACACCTTCAGTGCTACAGAAGGCTATGTAAATTTACCTGATTTAAGTGGGACGACAGCATGTTCAAAATGTGCGAGTATGTACTGACAGCTGCACGTTTATGGTGTTATTGTGCTATTTTCTAACGCTTTTTTGTAGTACGTTATGACGTAACTAGAAGTAAGTTAACTGATATTTTTTATCCCTCTTTGCTAACGTATATAGGGATTTTGGTTTGAACAGAATATTTAAAAATAAACTGTTTAAATTTTATGTTTATTAAATTCTCAGAATTTTATTACTTTATTGAAGTTGATATGTATATCCATTTAACAGTATTGCTAACCCAAGTAGCAAACGGCATGCAATTAACAGTTTGCCAACTGTTGGCATTGATAGCAAACGTGCGTATGACATTACCTATTTTTAAATAATTGTAATATGGGCCAATTCTCTCACAATGATTGATAGATTTTAACAGACGCCTCACAATTAGAAGATTAACGAAATGCTTACTGTTACTTACTGCCGGGAAAATATTAGCAGCAGGTTTATGGGAAATTTACGGCAGATCAACTAATACTTATCGATGGAAAAATATTAACATGCCATTTATGGCATAGTAAGTGTTGTTTACTGCTGGCGACATAAAAGCAGCAAACGTGTGGGCAACTAATGGTATACAAACTTTAATTTACTGCCGCGGATGTAGCATACGAATGGGGCACTAATAGCATGCCAACTGTTGTTTACTTCTGGTGACATACAAGCAGCAAACTTGTGGGCCACTCATGGTATGCCAACTGTTACTTACTTCCACGGATGTATTATTAGCATACTATTAGACCACGTATGGAATGCCAACTGTTGCTTTCTTCTGGGGACATAATAACAGCATACCTACAAGCATTTTCTGTAAGCCAACTGTTTATTATTACTGAAGAAACATTATCAGTTAGCTTATGTGCGTTTTATTGCATACCAGCTCTTGCTGCTGGGGACATATTACTGATAATTGCATGAGCCAATTATGGCATGCTGAATATATGTAGTGCAGTGGAAAATAGCAGGCCAGAAGCTGAAAGTTAATGAGCCATTGCTGCCACACTGGTAGTGTTGACATGTTGGGGTACAGTTGGTTACGCAGAAGCGCACCGCTTGTAGGCAGATTGTATTGAGCGACATTGACGTTATCTGAACTATGCCCTAGTTGTGGCCAACTGCACACAGCAGTCAAGAGGCATCATGTGGATTACAAGCATTTGCGGCTGCATTACACTGGTTTACTCATTAATAACTTATTATGTAAATAGTATGTAGGCTGCTAGTGTACACGCAGATTTGCATCTGGAAGCTTAACTTAACGCTCAAAATATTCTTCTGGCGGTTCTGGTTAGCATAGGTGTTAATCAAAAATTACTTAAGGATTAATATATACTCTTAGTTTTTCACTGGATATATATATATATATAAATAAATAATAATCCACCTATTCGTGTGTGTGTCTACAGTCCCCTATTTTTAAATAAATGGTTACTAATGTAGCTCATTAGTCAAGTATCAAACAATATGTCATGCATCGTCAAAGTATAAGCTGTCTCTAATGGTTATATTGGTATGTAAATTCGCTACGATTCGATTCGGTGTTTTCTGAAATATAATGTTTTTGATGTGTTACAAAATGGTAGGCAAGGTCTACGTATAAATTTTATGGTCACCTAGGTACTGCATGCATACAAATTTTCTAGGAATTACGTTCAATTGTTCAATATTTTGGTCCTTATTACACAAAATAAATAAATGGTCACCATTTTGAAAATAAGTGTATGAAATGATTATATCATAGCCAACAGGTATAGTTAAGCCGTGAATGGCGTTAATTGTAAACCAAACTGAGCATGGATAGTTTAAGTAGTTACTGAGATATGATATTAAATATAAAGGTTCATAAAAGTTACTGGAAAGTTACTAAGTAAGGTAAAATTTTTCAGATTTTCAGTTTATAAAGCAATCTAAAATCTAATATTTACATTAACAACATTTTGAACTATAGTGTGATAATCTTAAGTGATGTATGTCCAGAGTATGTTCTATGTTAAGTATTCATTTGTATACAAAATTTGGTAGAAATCAATTGTTTAGTTCCTAATAGATGATGTTCGAATTATTTTTCAGTGGCTTTATGTTTTCGAATCACTGACAAAAGGCGTATTTCGTTTTCGTAACAAGTACAGCAAATGAGTCAACTTTGGTTGAAACAAGGCTAATGACGTTGAGGGTACGTTATTTTAAAGAAATTAATTAAAGTGTTCTAATCTTCTGAAGTTGCAGATAAAGTAGGTTTTGAATTATATTTAAAGCACGCAAAAGAAAATAATATTAGATAATTTTTACCAAAATTGGTCGTAATGTTCGGAAGACCAAACTTTTTATAAAACTTTTTTTCGAAAATGAATGTCCGATATCCGAAATTAATTTAAGCCTAGTTTATTATGGTTTGTAACTTGAGTACCCGTGAGTCAGATTTGATTGGAATGGGTTGCGAAGTTATAGATATATAAGGTTAAATATTTATTTTTCCAGGTGACGCTAAATTCAGAAATGGAAAACCAATAGGAATTAAAATTTCTACACTTAATGCTAATATCATATTTTTTTGACGTACTAAATTGGGTTTAAAGAGGCTAATCTCTGATAAACAACAAAGTACCCAATAAATACAGATGTCAACCACTTTTTAAAATATTTATCCACTGTTGCCGAGCAGTATATAATTCTTGTAAATTTACTCAGTTCTTTTGGGTGTTAAGATTCGCTAAAATTGGTGAACGATTGTGGAGGAATCATTTACGCGGACATGCGTAGAAACACACGAACACACACAAAACATGTTTTTGATTAGCCTATATATAATTGAAATTCAAAGCTAAAAGCTATTGCTTTTCTAAATTAAAAAAAAAAGTAAATTTTTTCCCAAATTTTTTTGAAACAACTTTTCTTTTCCAGAAGCGCGTGCAGAAAGCCTCAAACAGAAATTGGTTTCCAAACCCCGTGCCAAAAATATTAGCACTTTGTCGCTTTATCAAATATTTATATGCATATGTAAATATATACATATATATGTAAGTCATGAGCATAAAAAATGATATATATATATATACCGGGTGAGTCATTCGCGCCTATTTTCCCGTATCCATGCAACGTGTACACAATACTACCCATGTAAAGAACATCTCCTCCGCCGTAGAATAATTGTCTCTTGTTTATTCGTTACGTTCTTCTGTAACCGCCTTTGGTGACCGTTCGGTTTTTTGAACCTCGGCGTAGGGGTAGCGGCATCATTTTGTGTTTGTGCCGTTTTGACGGTTCGAGTTACGGCGCTTCATCTATTTGCTGAGCATTCGACGCCTTTGTCAGCCTGCACCAATCAGTGGCGCAAAAATATATAATGCTACAAAATGGCACGTGAGCGTTGATTTTTTTCTTCAATAGAGTAAGCGGTGAATGTATTTTTATGTGACATGAAGAAACATGATGGCTCGAAGCGAGGCAGATGTGTATTACTAAGGACGCAATCGTCATGTACCAACGTATTCGATAAGCATCACAATAATACGTTTCAACATAATAAACGGACGTGCATTCTTTGAAACGCGACAGTTTCTGAACGCATTGCTGACATAACACCATCCGTTCACCGCTTACTGTACTGACAACGAATCAACAGGCACGTGGTGTTCTGCTATGTCGATGTTGTGTTCAATGGGAGGTATTGTGTGCGCGTTGCATAGATACGGAAAAATAGGCGCGGGAGACTCACCCGGGTATACATATATCACAGAATATTATTATGAAATTACGATTAATGGATGCGTGATTTTGCCATTGCATATCACTTTATAGGCCTGTTGTAAACCGCACGGGTATTTTCTACATCTTCCCTTAGCTATTTGTGTGTATATAAATGTATATGTTTTGTTGTATTTCTATAACATTATAATTTAATCAAATTTTGATTTTGAGAACAGTATTTTAACATGATGAAAGCGGAGCACTAAAAGGAGACAGATTGCGAAGCGTAAAATTTGAAAACTTAACATATTTATAGCTATAGTTTCCAAGACTCTAAATAAAACAAAACTTACACAAAGGTGATCATTCTCTCTCTCTCTCTCTCTCTCTCTCTCTCTCTCTCTCTCTATTTCTCTCTCCCCCTTCACAAACCTTTACCCACGAGTAATAACTATTTGTTTTGTGCGGAAGTATTTTATAACTTGAGTATTTTGACGCTTTTGCCATGCCCTGTCAACTTTATAAATTTTTGTAATGGTTTAGTAATGCCCTAATAAACAAATTCACATATGA
>NQII01009995.1:0-45185 GCA_002778355.1 Clitarchus hookeri
ATATATATATAGAGAGAGAGAGTGAGAGAGAGAGAGAGATAGAGCGCGAAGCTTTGCTCCACCGAAGGCTTATTGAAGTTTCTTCCTGGGTCGAAAAAATATATAATGTCATTAGGGCCTATACGCCGTATTTTGCGCTGATATTTTTAACTGTAACAATAAAGTAAGTTTCCATTAGGACTACCTAAAAATTGTAATATTTCAATAGGTAACGTTTAATTTACAATTAGCAAACCAAAACTTGGGTAAAACAATATTATATCTGTGAACTATTTATTAAGAAGAAAGGTGATATTAATTATATATATCCAGCAAAACACCATAAAAATTGAAAATCATTTTAAAGTCTGTGGTATACAAAACTTAGTTATACAGTATGATAATTGCATGCATGCAGCAAACAGAGAGGATATATTTTATATTTAAAGTTTGCTATATTTTAAGTATGGATGATATTATTATGATATAACCAAATGTTCTTCTTCTACAAATCATAATACATTTGAAGCTAACACGGAAAAATAAAATATCAGTCTCATTAGAAGATTTATATGTATTGTAAAAATTTGCTTAGGCCATATCCACGTTCGAGACAGATGGAGGTCTTAATAAAAATACAAGAACTAAATTTAATTTCTTAATTTCTTAACAATGGTACAAAAGTATTCACAGCAATAAGTTTCAAATTACTACTGCATCTTCATACTACGTACATCTATTATTCCTATCAGTGAACGCAATTTTTATGCCAATCTCAGTTATAATTAAAGTCTTTGTCACTGTGTTTAGGCCATCTAGAGTCACTTGATCTTCATTTATTAGTAATGCATATACAATAAAAATGCCTATTGGCATATATTGCATCATTCTAAATGCCTGTCACTCACGCATCAAGTCCCGCTATCCTACAGTCCAGCCTCTCAGAGGTCCCAAGGTCGCACAGGAGACTGTGCACTGGAAATGCTGTTGCGTGTATCTACGCGGCAATTATATGGAAATTATTTGACGGTAACAATTTTGGACGCGATGCATAAATACAAAACATTACGCCGACGAGGATGGGATTCGAACCCACGCGTGCAGAGCATATTGTATTAGCAGTCCAACGCCTTAACCACTCGGCCACCTCGTCTTATGTACTACTTGTATTTGCATATATTAGTCTACTTATTTTATTATGATTACGATAGATCACTTATGTGATATAACAACCAAAGGATATTTTTTGTAGATACACTGTGGCCGCTCTGAAAATATATGGATTCCTTTGTTGGGTAAGTTTGTTATATAATTATTCAACATTATAGATGTTCCTTTGTGCAAGAAGCCAGTTACAATAACGTCTGCGTAACATCACATGATTTCGCCTCAATAATGTAACAGTGGCTTAAGGTTAAACACGGGCTAAAGTTTTACTGACATCCAGACTTGAAGATCCTGTCACATGAACATGGAGAAATTTTATTTATATAAAATGATGAATATGATATTATTTTAAGGACGACACTCATGGCAGTGTTCACAACAATTACTGAAAACATTAACCATTCTCGGCGTCCTGAGGTGAGGTTCTCGAAACGGTTGCATTTTTAAAAAGTAAATATTTCATGTCACTCACTTCACCTAAAAGCATGTACTTCTAGTGAGGCGTTTACAAGGTAGAGGCTATAGTTGCCGTTTATGATTTCTCGTGACCCAGGATAATATAAGGTTACACACGTCTTTATTTCCCACAAGACACGCGTACAGTGTGTAGTCCATTCATGGTTACTCCACGCATTTCTAAAACACTGCTAAACTTCATATTTTGGTTACCTATTACGTATCCTTCCGCTACACTTTAACATAAACACTGCCATCTGACTTCTACGCTTAAACTCTCAAATGCTTCGTTTACTGTTTACAGCTGTTCATGTATTTATATATATCAGTATAGATGATAGTTTTTACGGTTATTATTTTACATTGTTTACATATTTGTTAAACATGATACAGCACATTATACACTCTAATATTTTTCCGCGAAATTCTTTAACCCAGTTACAACTGTGGGGTAAATAAATGTGCTATTTTATCTTTTACCATTGATGTGTGTTGGGTTATTTCGTTAAATAGACGAGCGTAATTTGAATAAATATTAAAACGAAGGAGCAACAAGTCCAACGAAAATACAGTAAATTCAAATACGTAACTACTCGTCTGGCTTAAATTTTTACGTTGCATCGACAAACTTCCTTGTAAAAAATAAATAAATAAATAGGCCTACCTTAACATTCGTTCCACTGACTTTCTTTGCATAGAACTTAGATTTTACTAGGTTTATGGAACTATCTGTTTGTTCAATTTGTGGAAAACATTCAAATCACAGAATAGTAGAACGTTGCACAACTGTGTTTGAAACACATAGGGCAATGTTTAGAATATTGTAATAAATAAACAAACGTGACTTTTACATAACTAACTTCCTCATAACAACAGTTCACGGTTAAAACATATAAATTTCGCACGTGTAATATTCGCAATCACACACACTGGGCCAACGTAATGCCGACGCAGCCACATACTTTCGCACGCAGCAGTCACGGCACTAGTTAGTGTATATTTAATATTGCAATGGAAATGCTCTTTGATCACAACATTGCAACTTACCTAGGTAGGTTTGAAAAACACAACATATACGAACGTGGTATGGTAATTTGAAGCATTTTTCGAAGCAAGTAAAATAAACTCTTCGTTGATTAGCAGCAACTAGCCATGTCATGTCCCAACTTGCCACTCGCTATTTCTGTAAATTTTAATTAAGTAACCCTCCTGTAATTTCACCTAAATATATTATAATAAGTATTCAAACAATAAAATGTACTTTCAGTTGTAAATTACAAATTCAAAAATCATTATTTTTGTAGTAATAAGTATGAAATTTTTAAAAATTGAAAACAAGTATAATTTCCCTGCTACTACGGACGGTTGGAAACTTCCCGAGAAAGATATATATATAGAGAGAGAGAGTGAGAGAGAGAGAGAGATAGAGCGCGAAGCTTTGCTCCACCGAAGGCTTATTGAAGTTTCTTCCTGGGTCGAAAAAATATATAATGTCATTAGGGCCTATACGCCGTATTTTGCGCTGATATTTTTAACTGTAACAATAAAGTAAGTTTCCATTAGGACTACCTAAAAATTGTAATATTTCAATAGGTAACGTTTAATTTACAATTAGCAAACCAAAACTTGGGTAAAACAATATTATATCTGTGAACTATTTATTATTAGTTGTTGCCAAATCATCACTGCTCTCACTGTTTTTAATTCCTATCGAATACGAAATAAATATTTCAAGTTATAGAAAAAACTGTTTTAAATTTTCTCTTATTCGAAAATATAATACTCTTAAAGTTAATCAGATGTAAATACTTGTGTCATAAAAACTTAATTTAAAAACATGTTGACATGGTCACCTAGGGTGATTTTTAAAAGGCTTAATTCTCACCATCCGAAGAAACCGTGAATGATCTATAGGAGCAATTCAGACGAACATTTCATCTCAGGCTTAATTCAAAGAAAAGAGAATCTGTGCATGAGAACTGGATGTTAAGGGGGGATAACCCTGAAGCTCCAACTGTGCTTCTGAAGGAGCTCCGTCATTAAAATCCAAGATAACACAATTCGTTCTTGAGAAACAGCGTTACATTTATTGACACATTTCCAAATACGAAACAGCGTTGTATTATTTATGCAGAAACTTCTACACCCGTAGTCTAAGTAAATAAAGGCTATTCGCGTTAAACTGAAAACTTTTGATAGCTCTGCTAAATAACTATTTGTATTCATAGTGTGTATCCTTCCACCATATGTAAAATTAACACTGCGATGGGCCTGATAGCTTTATTCACGAGTCAATAAAATCCAATTATGAAATTATTGGAAAAGTAAATAATTTACAAATTTGCCAATTCTTTCACTTGCGTGCATTAAAAAACATAAAGTAAAATATATAATTTCAATATTCATAATATTTGGCAAGCGGTATTAATTCGACGTGTATAAATGGAACTTTTTTTTCCTCCATCCTTACTAACTTTATTGGGTTCGTACCACTCAGTGTGCACGTTTAAATACATGCAGGTAAGGGACATTAATAGTTTTGAAAAGTTGATATCAAAAGTGCTCTAATAAACACGAACAGACTATTCACTGCTAAAGCGCCACGTCTAGCTGGGTAGACTCACAGATGCTACGCGGCACTGTCGTCAGCACGACTCGGCGAAAACACACATTTTATAAAGGAAATAACTTGTTACGTGTAAAAATGCAAAACAGAAAAACATGTCTTGATGGATTACTGGATGTTGTTGTTAACCTACTATTTAGGAAACCTCTGTTGTGTAATGGCAGATAGTCTTTACAACCGCGCTGTAAACTGTAGTTGCGTACGTCTACCTGCGAGATGGAATGAGAGGCGAGAGCAGCAGTGCGACGTTAACGACGATATACAATAGAAAACGATTTTTTTTATTGCGTTTGCTCGTCAGAATGATATTTGGCCTTTGTTACAATTTCTCAAGGTCAGTGGGCTAAACCAGGATGGTTAAGGGACGGAGGTATTGATTAAATAAAAGAGTTTAGTATAATTTCCTAATTTTATTTACAACTACAAACAAAATTCTCTAGAACTAGCATCTCACAATAAATTTTTATCACTTAATTATCACAATGAATGAATTCAAACAAAACCAGTTACAGTTACCTCAAAAAATAAAAGTAATTAAATAATACAAATCAGACCCAATAGACAGTGTATCAAAATCTATTCATTATTTTATAATTTATATATCCAAATGAACAGTTCCAATATTTACAACAAAATGTGCATTACATGTTCATTGAGTGTCACACCAGTTTAGTCCAGGTCCCGCAAGTCCACAATTCTCTAGAGTTCTCCTACCGCTCTCTAGCACAGCAGCCTTCACTCGTCGGATATCATGACCTCTCGTCCATTCGCTCCACAAACACCTCGTCAGACGTCACCTCGCAATCTCCCGTCGACGTCCGTTCCATTTGCCGATGTCTGACGCTGAACCACCCGTCGCTCGATCACAGCACCCAACCAATTGGCTTCCAAAAAAAAAAAAGGACTGCCGACCCTACAACCACGCCTGTATTTATATTGTCACCAGCCGTCACCCAGAATTGTCTGAAATCCCGCATTGCACCGAAGATCCTGTTTTCCCAGAATATTCTTGTGCATCCTCACAAGTCGTCGGTCCCTCCGGCGGGGGCTGAAGGCGCTATGACACCAGTGACGGGACTGTCAGCGGGTCTGCCTGATTAGTTATGAGTCACGAGGGGGGGATCTCTACAGAGCTGATTCCACGCGCAGTGCTCACGACACGTGCGTCGGTGCGTAACTATGCCTCCTCCTTAAGTCAGTTCGTACCGAACAGACACTAAAAAATGTTGACCTTCGTACAGTGCCAGTCGGTCGATGTAGACAAGCTTTGACTTTACTTCCAGGAGGTCCAAGGACATATCTGAAAGGAGGTATAACTCACTCAATTCAAAATATGGCAAGGGCCTCCGCAACGCCCTTACCACTGAGATGTATTTCCCCCAAGGTGTTCCTTTCATACAACCATACTAGCCGTCCTTCCCTGAATGCATGGACTACAAATATCGGAAAATTACGTGTGTTCCTATAAGTGGCAATATACACTAGGATATGTTCGCCTCCTACACTCTTACTGTCTTCCTTCTCCCGAAGATGCATATGTGCAACTTGGTCGGTTAACAGGACTTCTCTCGTTTCCTTGTCTTTGTTAACTGCGGGGTGATTTATTATGTGGTCTGGCTTCAGTAACCTTGTTCTTCTTACAACCATATAGTGACATTTCATCGTTCCCTCCGGTAAGATGTAGTCAGTAGTTTCGATGGGTCTGTGATTTGGATAGGCATTACTGTAGCTGTTAGTTCCAATTATCGGCGCAGCTATCCTTTGGCCTGTTCCTCGATGATTAGCCCGGTGTCCCTGGACACCGGGCTAGGAAGTGTCTCTCCTTTCCACAATTCCGAAAGACTCTTCGCCACCGTGGACCAGGAACAGGTGTCGCAGCCTCTACAAAGTTAAGAAGTTCCCCTACCGCCATCTCCTGTCTTCTCAATAAGCTCTCGGTAGTACACACGAATGACTGCCGGGTCCTGCAGTTCCTTTGTGGGGACTGGATTCTCAAGTGTCTTGTCCGGTCACATTCCCAACATTCCCGACGCTTAAGTGGAAAAAATTACTGGGTTTCGTAGGGCAGACACTGCCAGCATGGTCTTTCATCATCACTAGATTTAAGGCAGTCTGCGCGCCCGTTAAAGTACATTCAAGAAGGAGCAGTTACATTAATTAAAGGTAGATTTCAGAAGTGTTAAGTTTACCATGGACAGCCTTACGGTAGATATGACGGTAAAAAGTCGTGCCCAATTTATCGATTATCATTTTCCCATTATGATTTCTTAAAAATTTTTAGAACATGTGTTTCTATATTTAATTAAAATCTCTGTTAACAAGTTATATTATATTTTATTTTCTTTTTCTAAAAAAAAATACGTACTTTGGAATACATGTTGAAAATTCAGACAAACAACGCGTATGGCGTTGTCGCAGAGATGATGCCCGTCGTCCAAATGCATGGCTAATGTTACACGACCTTGAAAGTGTTGCAAGCCATTTGAAGATGTTCCTTGTAACTTGAACTTTGCTCAGGACACGTCCAGGTCGACACGTATCGCTCGTCTCAGGTAATTAAGCGGCGAAGGGAGACAATGCATTTGAAATACAGTCACTGTCAACATTCTAAGTGTGCAAAAATGATATCGCGTTGACGTGTTTCGTAAGACAACGAACAAGTATAAAAAAAACCCAAACATACAAATGCCCTGGCGGATATCTTTCTCAACACTAAGGTTTATTCATGAATTACGTTTACTGAAAATAAGAAAAAAACTTGTATGTAGTCATATGTTCATGGAACTTGAATCGAGAAATTAAAATTGGTAGGAGTGTTTGCTTCACAGCTAGGAGCAATTCACTACAATCATTTAGTTAAGCGAAAATAATTTTCTCCATTTGAAATTAAAATGGCATCACCAGCAGTCATGTTTTTGTACTTAGTAAAAGTGTTATACTTCTAATTTGTGAGCTGTTTAGTAATAAATGCACACACTCTTACAGTAGGAATTCCGATACGACATACAAATTGTTTTACTATCGTGATGGGTGTTGTGGACAAATATTATTTAAATACTCTTCTGAATTTAGTTAAGAACGTACGTTACGCTAAAGAATTTTGAGCACAAGGCCTATCGTTGCATTTTAATCAACAGGTGAAAATGAAAACCTTTTTCCACAGAGATGAGTATGTAGGCTAGATATAAATATTTATATTTTTTTTTATTATTCAGTAGGCTTATCCATACTTCTTCACCTAGTAACAGTTCACTAAAATTTGCTCTCTTTCTAAAGCACAAACCGTAAGAAAATCATTAGGATTCTGCTATGTGAGTATCACCACTACAAATAACAAGAGCTTCGGTTACAGAAGAAGCTGAATTTCGTTCTTTACATTAACTCCAGAATTTATTACACAATATATTTTCGCGGAATGCACTTTCCTTCCCTAATTGGCAAGTGATGATTGAATAATGTTACCAATTATATAATACTTGTAAATAGATTCTTAAACCAATGTGGAGCAGAGTGGCGCAGTGGAAACGTGCTGGGCCCATAACCCAGAGGTCCGTGGACCGAAACCACACTCCGCTATTCCAGAAAGGTTTCCTTCCTGTGGCCCTACTTTTCGAAAGCACAGATTTAATTATGCCTCTCTTTACATAATAAGCATAATATTTCTTGATGTTGTTTTTAGTATGACACGTTATAAATATAGGACATTGCGGTGGCGTTAATTTTATCGAGTACCCTATATTCTCCAGTTTAGAGCAAATGCGTTTGTGTTATCTTTTCCTCCTGCAGACGATTTCAGTCGCGTTGTATTAAACTGAAAATAATATCTCCCAACTTGTTGGCTTTCCACCGACGAGTACAAAACTAATACTGACTTCATACATGCAGTGCACTAATCGTTAGTTAATTATCAGCTGACCATGCACACAGCCTTGTGGATAATCTACGGAATCAAGGTGTTAAATTATAAGGGTGTAGCAAAAATGTGCCAGAAACAATTTTAATACAAGTTACGATTGAGACGATTTGGTTAATTTCGTTTGTTTTCCGATCGTTGACTTCGAAGGCATAGGTTTTTGGTTTATCTGTAAAACAAATTTCCATCCTGTTCAAAGAGGGAGGAATGAATAAACCAAATACGTTAAATTTAATGACAGTACTAAAATTTCTTATACTAATTTGAGGATATAGTTTGTAGCATAACCAATGGATATAAAAACATATTTATTTAAAATTGACTGTTTAGTAAGGAATTTAATAGTGAAATAATAAAGATGAATTGTAATTTACATATAAATATTTGTTATAATTATCTCATTACTATACTTTAATGAATACGATAAATTAACTGATAAGATGACCGCAGGCTCAAGAAATTTAAATTATTATTTTGGTATAAAATGTTATACGTATATAAGTATTATGAATAATATGGGAAATATTATTCATGACTTAGAGCAATATTTAATACCATATATACATTAAGATTTGCAATTAATTTAAAACTCCCTTTAAATATTGTTATTGTATAAACAGTTAGCTTTATATTTAAAATAAAACGTAACAAATTTAATTTAATCGAAATACGATTAATGGTGTTAAATAATACCATTAATTTAGGTACTTGGCATTAATATATTTGATTACTGTTTTTAGATAACGAGGAAACAGAAACGTCTTATGAAATTTTACATTTTATTAGTAACAGCTTAACTAATTTAGTGACCAAGGAAGAATAAACTCTAGATTTTCGTATAGTCAATGAAAATTTGAAGCTTTGTGTCCTTGAATAAATTATATTATAGAAACTTTAATTAAGAACCTTAATTAATATCTGTAATTATACAATAATTTAGTAAAATGGGAAATATTCTCCGGTTGATTTAAAAACATGGCCTTGTTGTTAATGATAGTCTACCTGATACGATTTGGGAATATAAATTACGTCTTTTAAACAAAATTGAACATCAAATATAAGCTTTTCAACGTATTTTTTGCTCGCAACTGTGAATAGAGCTCTTTCATAGGTGAGGACCGATAAAATATGTGTTTGTTTTTAAGTTATTGGTAGCAGTTTTTATGAGGGTGTGGAAAATAGTCTCAAAAACGAGTGAAGGCCCACAACGTGGAAGACTTATCTTAATGGACATTGCTTCTTGCTGTGTGCAGTATAAATAATTCAATTCACTTCCTGAAAGGGAATTTGACTGAATGGTTTTCTGAAAAAATCTAAATTAAATGCTAAAAAAACGCGAAAATAACAGTACAGCTACAATACACAAATAAACAAATATCAGAGATAACAATTTTCAACAAGAAAATGTACGTTTTTAAACATAATGTGAAAATGAGATTAAAGGTGATATTATATATATATATATATATATATATATATAAAACAAAGAAATATATATAAAATAGTAAATCATTTAAAACCCGTGCTGGAAAAAACTTCATTACACAGTAGGCTTATTACATGCATGCAGCACACAAAGAGAAGATATCTATATATGAAATTTACTATATTTCAAATATGGATGTTGTTATTATAACATAACTGAATCTATTATTTCTAAATATTTGAAAGCAATTAAAGCTACCACGGAAAGTAAAATATCAGCCTCATTATGACGAGTTTTAGGTATTGTAAAATTAGTCTAGTGCGGATCCAAGTTCGCGAGGGACCAAGGTTTTGATAAAAATACAAATAAATTTTTATTTTTTAATCTCTTAAAAATGGTTTAAAAGTATTCACAGCAATCAGTTACTAAATACTACTGCCTATTCGTAGTATTAACATTTATTATTGCTGTTAGTGAACGTAATATTTATGCCAATTTCAGTTATAATTAAAGCGTTTATCTCTATATTTACACCAGCTACAGTCTCTTGATATTCATTTATTAGTTATGCATATACAACAACAATGCGTACTGGCATATATCGCATCATTCTAAATGCCCGTCACTCACGCATCAAGTCCCGCTATCCTACAGCCCAGGCTCTCAGAGACCCCAAAGTCGCAAAGGAGACTGTGCACTGTAAATGTTGTTGGGTGTATCTACGCGGCAATTGTATGGAAATTATTGGTCTGCGACAACTTTGGGCGCGATGCAAAATTACAAAATGTTTCATCGACGAAGATGGGATTCGAACCCACGCGTGCAGAGCACATTGGATTAGCAGTCCAACGCCTTAACCACTCGGCCACCTCGTCGTACATACTATTATGTTTCGCATAAGGTGGTCTTGTTATGTCCATTATGGTAACGATAGATCACTCCGGTGACATAAAGCTAAAAGTACTTTTTTAGAGTAACATTGTGGTCGGTCTGAAAATATATGGATTCCTTTGTTGGGTAAGTTAGTAATATGATTATTTCAACATTTTTGAAGTTCTTTTGTGCATAGAAACCAGCTCAAATAACGTCAGCGACTCTTCACATGATTTCACCTCAACAAAGAAACAGTGGCCTGAGGATAATCGGAGGCAAAATTTCTACTGACCTCCATACGTGAAGTTCTTGTCACATGAACAAGGAGAAATATTTTTTGTATAAACTGATAAATATGTTATTATTTTATGGGTTATTTAAGGACGACACTCATGGCAGTGTTGACAATAATTACTGAAGAGATTAACCATTCTCGTCGTCCTGAGGTGAGGTTCTCCAAACGGTAGCATTTTTAAAAAGTAAATATTTCAAGTCACTCACTCCACATAAAATCATGGACTTCTAGTGAGGCGTTTACAAGGTAGAGACTATAGCTGACGTTTATGATTCCTCGTGACCCAGGATAATATAAGGAAACACACCTCTTTATTTCCCACAAGACACGCGTACAGTATGTAGTCCATTCACGGTTTCTTCACACTTTTCTGAAGCCCCTCGTAAACTTCATATTTTAGTTACCTATTACGTTTACTTCCGCAGCACGTTAACGTAAACACTGCCATGTGACTTCTGCGTTTTAACTGTCAAATGCTTTGTTTACTGTTTACTGCTGTTCATAGATTTCGGCTATATTTCAGAAACCATTACGTACAAATATTTATAATTTAGGCTTATAACCATTTATTTAGGTCAGCTGTATGACGTTTTATCAATGTCAGTATAGACGATAGGTCTTGCGGTTATTTTTTTTATATTGTTAACATATTTGTTAAACATGATACAGCACATTATACACCCCGATCTTTGTCCGCGGCTGTGTTAACCCCTGTCACATCTATGGGGGAAAGATCTGTGGTATTTAATCCCTTGTTATTGATCTGCGTCGTGTTATTTCGTTGAAAAGAATGGGCGTAGTTGAAATAATTATTAAAACGAAGGAGCAACCAGTTTAACAAAAATACAGTAAATTCAAACACAAAACTACTCACGTGGCTTATTTTTTTTACGTTGCAGCGACATACAAACAAATAGGCCTACCCTAACTTATATTCAGCTCATATTTCTTTGCACATTTCCTAGATTTTACTAGGTTTATGTAATTATTTGTTAAAATTTTTCGCACTAGGTTTGGTACTTTGTTCGGATTGTGGAAAACATTCAAATCACAGAAACGTAGAAGGTTACAATACTGTGTTTCAAACACCTAGGGCGATGTTTCAATGTTGTGATACACAAACAGACGTGACTTTAAAATAATTAACTTCGTCATGACAACAGTTCACGATTGAAACATGTAAATTTCGCACGTCCCATATTTGCAATCACACACGCCGGGCCTGCGTTACGACCACGACGCAGCCACACACTTTCGCACGCACCGGTCACGACACTAGGGGTTCCGAGGACAGATCTCGAAGGAGGTATCAACACTCGCTTCAAAATAAGGCAAGGGCCTCCCAACATCCTAAGCATTGAGTATTATTTCCCCCTAGGCGTTTCTTTCAAACAACCATACTAGCCGTCCTTCCGTGAATGCATCGCCTGCAAGTATCGGGCCACGTAGAGTGTTCCTCTTGATGGCAATAGACACTAGGATATCTTCGTCTTCTGTCTCCTGACAGTTTCCTTCTCCCGAAGATGAATATGTTCAGCTTGGTTGTTACCCGGACTTCTCTCGTTTCCTTGCGTATGTAAATTGCGAAGTGACTTTTTAGGTGGACTGGCTTCAGTATCCTTTTTATTCTTACAACCATATGGCGATCTTTCATCGTTCCCTCAGTTAGGACGTTGTCAGTAGTTTAGATGGGCCTGTGATTTGAATAGGCATTACTGTGGCTGTTAGTTCCAATTGTCGGTGCAGCTGTCCTTTGGCCTGTTCCTCGACTTTTATTCTCAGGAGGCATCCCTGGACACAAGGCTAGTAAGTGTCTCTCCTTTCCACAATTCCAAATGACTCCTCGCCACTGTCGACCAGTAACAGGTGTCGCAGCCTCTACAAAGTTCAGAATTTCCCCTACCGCCGTCTCCAGTCTTCTCAATAAGATCTCGGTAGTACACACGAATGACTGCCGGGTCCTGCAGTTCCTTTGTGGGGACTGGGTTCTCAAGTGTCCTGTCCGGTCTCATTCCCAAAATTCCTGACGCTTAAGTGGACAATAACTGGGTTTCGTAGGACAGACTCTGGCAGCAATGTCTTTCATATTTACTGCATGCATGCCAGTCTACGTGCCCATGTAAACACATTCATGTAAGAGCAGTAACATTTTTATAGTTTGATTACAGAAGTGTTCAGTTTACCACGGACAGCATTAAGGTAGCTTTAATGGTAAAACGTCACGCTCAATTTATCGATCATTTTTTCACTATGATTTCTTAAAAATGTTAAGCACAAATTTTTTTTCAATTAAGTTAAATCTCTGTAAACGAGTAATATTACATTTTATCTCCGATTTTTCTATAATAAATACGCACTTTAAAACACATTTTGAAAATCCAGACAATCAACACGTTTTGTGTTGTCGCAGAGATGATGTCCTTCGTTCAAATGCGCGGCCAATGTTACACGACCTTGAAAGAGATGCGAGCCATTTTAAGATGTTCCTTGAAACTTGAACGTTGTTCAGGACACGTCCAAGTCGACACGTACCGCACGTCTCAGGTATTATGTGGCGAAAGGAGACATGAATGTAAAATAAAGTCACTGTCAACACTCTAAGTGTTCAAAAATGAAGTTGCGTTGACGTGTGACAGAAGACATCAAACGAGTTTTCCTAAAAAAACTCAACCATACAAAGGCCCTTGCGTACCTCTTTCTCAACACTCTGCTTTCTTCAGCAATTACTTCTATATTAAATAATAACTAAAATGTTTGTAGGGTCATATTTTCATGGAACTTGAATGGAGAAATTAAAATTAGTAAGAGAGTTTGCTTCTAAGCTCCGAGTAAATAATTACAGCCATTTATTTCAGCGAAAAGAATTTTCTTAATTGAAATTAAAATAGGATCACCAGCCGCCATTTTTTTTATTTTAGTAAAAGTATTATACTTCTAATTTGTGAGCTGTTTAGTAATAAATGCACACACTGTTACAGTAGGAATTCCGATATGACATACAAATAGTTTTATTATCGTTATGGATATTATGGACAAAAATGATTATAATACTCTTCTGTATTAAGTTACGAACGTACGTCACATGAAAGAATTTAGAGCACAAGACCTATCATTGCATTTTAATTGACAGGTGAAAAAAAAACCTTTTTTCGAGTTATGAGTAAGTTGGCAAAGAAATTAATAATGATATTCTCTTGTATTATTCTGTATGCCTAATCCATACTTCATCGCCTAGTAACAAATCAATAAATTTTTCTTTCTTCCTAAAGCACAAATCTTAAGGAAATCATTAGGATTCTGCTATGTGAGTGTCACCACTACAATTAACAACAACTAGGGGTAAGAAGCAGCTGAATTCCGTTCTTTAAATTAACTTCAGAATTTATTAGATAATACCTTTGCGCGGAATGTGCATTCCTTTCTTAATTGGCAAGTGATATTTGAATCATGTTAAAATTATATAATACTTGTAAATATAACCACAAACCTATGTGGAGCAGAGTGGAGCAGTGGAAGCGTGCTGGGCCCAGAGGTCCGTGGTTCGAAACCACGCTATGCTAAACAATAGCGTTTCCATTCTTGTAATCCTACTTTTCAAGAGCACCGATTAAATTATGCATCTCTATACAAAATAAGCATAATTTTTCTTGTAGTTTTAAAGTTGACGTGTTATAAATATAGTACATTTCAGAGGCTTTAATTTGATAGGTTAGTCTTTCTTCTCCAGTTTAGAGCAAATGTGTATATGTTATGTGTTCTTCTTACGTACGATTTCAGTCTCATAGAATTAAACGGAAAAAAATATTTCCCAACTTGTGGGGTTTCTTTCGGCGAGTACAATAGTAATACCAACTTCACACATGGAGTGTGCTTATCGTTAGTTAATAATCAGCTGAACATGAACACACCCTGGGGGGGTTGTCTACGGAATCTAGGTGGAAAATTTATGGGTGCAGCAATATTGTGCCAGAAACAGTTTCAAGACAAGTTACGAGTGCGACGATTGGGTTTAATTCGTTTCTGTTCTGATCTTTTACTTCAAAGGAATGGATTTTGGTTTATCTGCGGGGGAAAATGTCCATCTTGTTTAAAGGGGAATGAATGAATGAACCAAATATGTATAATTTAATGACGTTAATAAAATTACATGTACTAATAGAGGATATTGTTTGTAACATAACGAATAAATGTACAAACCAATTTATTAAACACTGACTGTTTAGTAAGAAATTTAATAGTGTACTAATAAAGATAAATTTTAATTGAATATAAAAATTTGATATAATTTTTTTTTCTCATACTTTAAGGATTAAGAAGAATTAACAAATTAAATAATCTAAGGCTAAAAACATTAAATTATTAATTTGGTATAAAATGTTATACGTATATTAGTATTATGTATAACATGTGAAATTTAACTCATTTCTTAGAACAATATTTAAAACCATATATACATTTCTATTTGAAATTAATTAAAAAATTCTTATAAATATTGTTATTATATTAACTGATAGCTATATATGGAAAACAAAATGTAACCACTTTAATTTAATCGAAATAAGAATAATGCAGTTAAATTATAGCATTAAATTAAGCTCTTGGCATTAATATATTTGATAACTTCTATTAGATAATAAGAACACAGAAACGACTAATGATGTTATACGTTTTATTATTAACAGTAAAAATAATTCCGTTAGCAGGGAAGAAAAAACTCTACATTTTTGTATATTCAAAGAGAAATTGAAACTTTGTATCCTAATATAAATTAAGTTATAAAACAGTTTATTAAGAACCTTAATATATATCTTTCACATTACAATAATTTAATAAAATGTGAAAATTTTCTCCAGATGATTTAAACAGGACTTTTTTTTATTGATAGTCTACCTGTCATGAATTGGAAATACTATTTACGTCTTTTAAACATAAACGCACACAAAATATAAGTGTTGCAACTTACGAATTTTGTGATCAGAACTCTGAATATAACTCGTTTATAGGTCAGGGCTGATAAAACATGTGTTTGTTTTTAAGATATTGCCAGTAGTTTTTATGAGGCTGTGGTAAATAGTCTCAAAAACGAGTGACGTAACCCACATCGTGGAAGACTTATGTTATTGGACATTGCTTCTTGCTGTGTACTGTATAAATAATTCAATCCACTGAAAGGGGTATGAAAAGAGGTATAAATTAAATGTTAAACAAAACGAGCAAATAAGGGTAAAGAAACAATCCATAAATAAACCAGAAATTCTACGTTTTTAAATTTAAAGTGAAAATGAGAATACATGTGATATTATATATATATATATATATATATATATATATATATATATATANTAAAGTCCGTGCTGCAAAAAAAAATTATAACACAGTAGGCTGATTACATGCATGCGTCACCCATAGAGGAGATATCTGTATATAAAATTTACTATATTTCAAATATGGATGTTGTTATTATGGTAAAACCGAATGTACTACTTGTAAGCATTTAAAGCTACCACGGGAAAGTAAAATATAAGTCTCATTATGAGATTTATAAGTAATGTAAAAATTGGCCCAGGGCGTCCCCAAGAACGCAAGGGACGGAGGTCTTGATAACAACACAGAAACTAAATTTTATTTCGCAACATTGGTACAAAAGTATTCACAGCAATCAGTTGGAAACTACTACTGCCTATTCGTACTATTTGCATTTATTATTCCTGTCAGTGAACGTAACTTTTATGCCAAATCAGTTATAGTTAAAGCCTGTATCACTGTGTTTAAACAAGCTACAGTCACTTGATCTTCATTTATTGGTAATGCATATGCAATAAAAATGCTTACTGGCATATATTGCATCATTCTAAATGCCCGTCAGTCACACATCAAGTCCCGCTATCCTACAGTCCAGCCTCTCAGAAACCCCAAGGTCGCACAGGAGACTGTGCACTGGAAATTTTGTTGCGTGTATCTACGCGGCAATTATATGGAAATTATTCGTCTGCAACAAGTTTGGAAGCGATGCGAATACACAAAAGATTACACCGAATAGGTTAGGGTTTGAACCCACGCATTCAGAACACATATGATTAGCAGTCCAACGCCTTAACAACTCGGCCACCTCGTCACGTAAACTGTTATTCTTTGCATACAATAGTCATACTGTTATCATTATCGTTACAAAAGATCACTCATGCTACATCACAGCAAAAATTACTTTTTTTAGTAACACTGCTCGCTCTTAATATATGTGTATTCCTTTGTTGTGCAAGTTGGTAATATGAAAAACTCAACAGTTTTGAAGTATTCTGGTCAAATAAGCCATTTACAATAATGTCAGCGTAATATCACACGATTTCACCCCAACAAAGAAACAGTGGTATAATGTTAAACAGTGGCAAATGTTCTACTGACCTCCAGACGTGAAAATCCTGGCACATCAACAAGGAAAAATATTTTTTATATAAATTGATACTTATGCTATTATTTTATGGGTTTTTTAAGGAAGAGAATTATGGCAGTGTTGACAATAATTACTGAAGTAATGAACCATTCTCGGCGTCCTGAGGAGAGGTTCTCGGAACGATAGCATGTTTAAAAAGTAAATATAAAACCCCCCTTCACATAAAAGCTTGAACTTCTAGTGAGGCGTTTACAAGGTAGAGGCTATATCTGACGTTTATGATTCCTCGTGACCCAGGATAATATAAGGTTACATATCTCTTTATTTCCCACAAGACACGCGTACAGTGTGTAGTCCATTCGCGGTTACTTCACTCTTTTATAAGACACTGCTGAACTTCATATTTTGGTTACCGATTACTTATCCTTCCGCTACACGTTAACATAAACACTAACATGTTACTTCTACGATTTAACTGTCAAAGGCTTTGTTGACTGTTTCCAGCTGTTAGAGTATTTATGTTTATTAGTATAGACGATAGTTTTACGGTTATTATTTTAGAATATTAACATATTTATTCAACATAATACAGCAGATTATAAACTCTAATATTTTTCCACGACTGTGTATAACCCTGTTACAACTGCGGGGGAAAGAACTGTGGTGTTTAATCTTTTGTTATTGATGCGTGTTGGGTTATTTCGTTAAGAGTACGGGCAAAGTTGAAATAAATATTAAAGCGAAGGAGAAAACAGTCCAATGAAACGACAATAAATTGAAAGAAGCAACTTTTATTACGGGGCTTTTTTTTTTCCTGGCAGCGGCAAACTTTGGGGTAACTTTTATTCCACTCATATTTCTTGGTAAAGTACTCTTGTTTTTCAAGGATAAGGTAATTATTTGTTTAAATTTTTGAGACTGGGCTTGGTGATTTGTTGGGTTTGTTCAAACATTCAAATCACTGAAACGTAGAACGTTACAATACTGTGTTTCAAACACCTAGGGCAATGTTTCAGTGCTGTGCTAAATAAAGTGATGTGAGTTAAAAATAATTAACTACTTCCTAATAACAGTTATTGGGTAAAAAATATAAATTTTGCACGTCCAATATTCGCAATCACACCCACCGGGCCTGCGTAACGACCACGATGCAGCCACACACTGACGCACGCAGCAGTCACGACACTAGTTAGTGAATATTTAATACTGCCCTGGAAATGCTCATTTATAACAACTTTGCAACTTATTTAGGCAGGATTGAAAAACACAAAATCTACATCAAACGTGATATGGTAATTTGATTTTTTTTTCGAAGCAAGTAAAATAAACGATTCGTTGCGTAACAGCAACATGCCATGTCATATTGCAACTTACCACTCGCTATTTCTGTAAACTTCGGTTTAGGAGGCCTCCCGCCAACACATCTAAATGTATTATAATAAGTATTCATACATTAAAATGTATTTTCAGTTGTAAGCAAACCAATTCAAAAATCATTATTTTTGCTGAAAGAAGTATGAAATATATTAAAATATAAAACATGTATAATTTCCCTGCAACTACTAACGGTGCGAAACTTCGCGAGAAAGAGTGAGTGAGAGAGAGAGAGAGAGAGAGAAAGAGAGAGCGCGCGCGAGAAGCACCGATCCGCCGACAGTCTATTGAAGTTTCTTCCTGGGTTGAAAAAAAAAAAAATGTCACTAGGGCTTATAGCACGAATTTTGCGCTGATAATTTTATGTGTAACAATAAAATATGATTCCATTACGGCTACCTAAAAATTGTAATATTTCAATAGGCAACGTTTAAATTACAATTAGCAAACTAAAACTTGGGTAAAACAATATTTTATCTGTGAAATATTTCTTACTAGTTGTGCCAAATCATCAATGCTATCACTGTTTTTAATTCCTATCGAAAACGAAACAAATATTTCAAGATATAGCAAATTCTAAGTTACAGTTTCATATAATCAAAAATATAATACTCTTAAAGTTTATCAGTGTTAAATACTTGTGTCATTTAAACTTATTTAAAAAACTGGGTAACATAATACACCTAGTGTGATTTTTCAAATGTTTAATTCAAAACATCCGAAGAAACCGTGAATGGTTTATAGCAGCAATTCCGCCGAACATTTCATCTCGGGTTTTATTCAGAAATGTGGGGGAAACCGACAAAGAAAAAAGAAGCTCTGCATGAGAACTGGATGTGAAGGTAGTAAGATCGCGAAACTCCAACTCTGCTTCTGGAGAAGCTGTATCATAAAAATCCAAAATAACACAATTCGGCCTTGATAAACACCGTTACATTTATTGACGCATTTCTATATACAATACGGCGGAGTACCAACTATGGGGAAACTTCTACTCCCGTAGCAAAAGTGGATGAAGGCTGTTCGCGGTAAACTGAGCACTTTTGAAAGCCCCGCTATGAAACTACTTGTATGCATATTGTGTATCCTTCCACCGTATGTTAAATTAACACTGCGATTGATTTAACTTTATTTCTGCGTCAATCAAATACAACTGTGAAATTATTGGAAAAGTAAATAATATACAAATTTGCCGATTCTTTCATTTGCGTACATTAAAAAAAAGAAAGCAAAAGTAATAATTTCAATATTCATACAATTTTGTCTAACGCTTTAACTCAACGTGTATAAATGGAACTTTTGATCCTCTATCCTTACTTACTTTTCTGTGTTTGTACCACTCAGTGTGCCCGTTCAAATACATGCAGGTAAGGGGCAGTGATAATATTTGAAAAGTTGATATCAAAAGTGCTCTAATAATCGCGAACAGCCTATACACTGCTGACGCGCCACGTCTGGCTGGGTAGAGTCACAGGTGCTACGCGGCACTGTCGTCAGCACGGCTTAGCGAAAACACAGACTTTATAAAGGAAATAACTTGCTACGTGTAAATGGCAAAAAATAAAAATATGTCTTGATGCAATACTTGATTTTGTTGTTAGCCTACCATTTACGGAAAAACTGTAGCGTGTTGGTAGAAAGCCTTTACAACCATACTGTTAACTGTAGATGCGTAGGTCTACCTGTGAGATAGAATGACAGGTGAGTGCAGCAGTCTCACATAAATAACTATATACAATCGATAAAGTTTTTATATTGAGTTTGTTAGTTAGAGGGATATTTTCCATTTGTTACAATTTTTCAAAGTCAGTGGGCTGAACCAGGATGGTTAAGGGGCGGAGCTCCTTATTAAATAGAAGAGTAATTATAATTTCCTAATTTTATTTAAAACTACAAACAAAATTCTCTAGACCTAAACTATCACCATAAATTAATATCACTTGATGATCACAACTAATGAATTCAAACAATACAACTTACAATTTCCTCAAAAAATAATGTAACTAAAGAATTAAAAATCAGACCCGATATACAGAGTATCAACCCTATTCAATTATTTTATAATTTATATAATCAAATTTGACAGTTCCAATGTTTACAGTAAAATGTGTATTATATGTTCATTGAGTGCCACCTCAGTTTAGTACAGGTCCCACCATTCAGCAATGGTCTAGAATTCTCCGAGCGCCCTCATGTACAGTAGCCTTCACTCGCCGGAAATCAAGCCCTCTCGTCCAATCACACTACAAACACCTCGTCAGACGTCACCTCGCAATCTACCATCGCCGTCCGTCCCATTCACCGATGTGTTTCGCTGATCACCCATCGCTTGATCACAGCACTCAAACAATTGGCTTTCACAAAAAGACTGCCGACCCTTCAGCTACGGCTGTATTAATAGTGTTGTCAACGATCACCCAGAAATTTCTGTAAATACCGCATGGCATCAAGGGTCCTAGCTCCCAGAATATTCTTGCGCATCCTCCCAATTCGTTGGCCTCTCCAGCGGGGGGTGGAATGGGCTATGACTCCAGTAACGTCAGCTGTCAATCATTCCTGGCCGCAGGCGACGGGACCATGAGCGTGTTCCCTTTGAAGAAAGGGGAGTTTTGAGGGGTCCACCCCTACATTGTCGATACCGCGCTCAGTGATCCCGCCTCGTGCGTCAGTCGGTGAGTAACTATGCCCCCTCTTTAAGTCTGTGCGTCCCGAACAGTCTCTCCAATATCTGGAACTTCGTACAGCGCCAGTCAGTTGATGTGGACAAGCTTTGACTTTTCTGTCCAGGCATACCGAGCACAGGTCTGGAAGGACATATCACTCACTCACTTCAAATTATGGCAATAGCCTCCCAACATCCATAGCACTGATATATAGTTCCCTCAAGGGGTCTCCTTTCATACAGCCATACTAGCAGTCCTTTCCTGAATGCATCGCCTGCAACTATCGGACCACATCGAGTGTTCCTCTTGATGGCAATATACTCTGCGATATATTCATCTCCTTCCTCCTGACTGTCTTTCTTCTCCCGAAAATGTATATGTGCAGCTTGGTTTGATACCTGGACTTCTCTCGTTTCCTTGCCTATATTAACTGCGGGGTGAATTCTGAGGTGGTCTAGCTTGAGTATCCGTGTTATTCTTACAAATATATAGCGATCTTTCATCGTTCCTTGAGGTAGTATGTTGTCAGTAGTTTCGGTGGGCCTGTGATTTGAATACGCATTACTGTAGCTGTTAGTTCGAATTATCGGTGCAGCTATCCTTTGGCCTGGTCCTCGATGATTAGCCCGGTGTCCCTGGACACAAGGCTAGTAAGTGTCTCTCCTTTCCACAATTCCAAATGACTCCTCGCCACTGTCGACCAGTAACAGGTGTCGCAGCCTCTACAAAGTTCAGAAGTTCCCCTACCGCCGTCTCCAGTCTTCTCAATAAGATCTCGGTAGTACACACGAATGACTGCCGGGTCCTGCAGTTCCTTTGTGGGGACTGGGTTCTCAAGTGTCCTGTCCGGTCTCATTCCCAAAATTCCTGACGCTTAAGTGGACAATAACTGGGTTTCGTAGGACAGACTCTGGCAGCAATGTCTTTCATATTTACTGCATGCATGCCAGTCTACGTGCCCATGTAAACACATTCATGTAAGAGCAGTAACATTTTTATAGTTTGATTACAGAAGTGTTCAGTTTACCACGGACAGCATTAAAGTAGCTTTAATGGCAAAACGTCACGCCCAATTTATCGATCATTTTCTCCGTATGATTTCTTAAAAATGATTAAAACATGTTTTTATACAATTAAGATAACTCTCTGTAAACGAGTAATATTATATTTTATCTCCGATTTTTCTATAATAAATACGCACTTTAAAACACATTTTGAAAATCCAGACAATCAACACGTTTTGTGTTGTCGCAGAGATGATGTCCTTCGTTCAAATGCGCGGCCAATGTTACACGACCTTGAAAGAGATGCGAGCCATTTTAAGATGTTCCTTGAAACTTGAACGTTGTTCAGGACACGTCCAAGTCGACACGTACCGCACGTCTCAGGTATTATGTGGCGAAAGGAGACATGAATGTGACATACAGTCACTGTCGTCACCCTGAGTGTGCAAAAATGAAGTTGCGTTGACGTGTGTCGGGAGACATAAAACTAGTTTTCTTAAAAAAAAAAATTCAAACATAGAAAGGCCCTTACGTACCTATTTCTCATCACTCTGCTTTCTTCAGCAATTACTTTTTTTATTAAATAATAAATAAAATGCTTGTATGATTATGTTTTTATGGAACTTGTATTGAGAAATAAAAATTAGTAACAGAGTTTGCTTCAAAGTTATGAGCAATTCATTACGGCAATTTTGTTAAGCGAGAAGAATTTTCTTAATTTGAAATTAAAATGGCATCGCCAGCTACCATTATATTTTTCTTAGTAAAAGTATTATACTTCTTATTTGTGAGCTATTTAGTCATAAATGCACTGTAGGAATTCCGACATGGCATACAATTTGTTTTACTATCGTGATGGGTGTTGTGGACAAATATGATATTAATACCTCTCTGTATTAAGTTAAAAACGTACGTCACATGAAAGAATTTTGAGCACACGGCTTATCATTGCATTTTAATCAACAGGTGAAAAAGAAAACTTTTTTTTCAAAGATGTGATTATGTTGGCAACGAAACAAACATTGATATTCGCTTTTATTATTCTGTAGACGTATCCATTCTTCCTCACCTAGTACCAGTTCACTAAAATTTGCTTTCTTCCTAAAGCATAAACCGTAAGAAAATAATTAGGATTCTACTATGTGAGTGTTACCACTATAAATAAAATGAACTACGGTTACAGAATTAGCTGAATTTCGTTCTTTAAATTAACCCCAGAATTTATTACATAATACATTTGCGCGGAATGTATATTCCTTCCTCAATTGGCATGTGACGATTGAATAAAGTTTGCAATTATATAACACTTGTAAAAATTAACGCAATTCTATGTGGAGCAGAGTGGCGCAGTGAAAGCGTGCTGAGCCCATAAGCTAGAGGTCCGTGGATCGAAACCACGCTCTGCTAAACATTAATGTTTTCCTTCTTGTAATCCTACTTTTCAAAAGCACGGATTTAATTATGCCGTCTCTATACAAATTAAGCATAATTTTTCGTTGTAGTTTTTAGGTTGTCGCGGTATAAATATAAGACATTGCAATGGCGTTAATTTTATAGGGTATTCTATTTTCTCCAGTTTAGATCAAATTCGTACATGTTAACTGTTCCTCATAATGACGATTACACTCTCGTTGTTTTAAATTGAAAATTATATTTTCCAACTTGTGAGGTTTCCATTGACGAGTACAACACTTATACTGACTTCACACTTGCAGTGTGCTAATCGTTAGTTAATTATCAGTTGACCATGCACACAGCCTTGTGGGTAGTCTACGGAATAAAGATGGTAAAATTTAAGGGTGGAGAAAAACTGTGCCAGAAATCGATTTCATACAAGTTACGAGTGAGACTATGAGGTTAATTTCGCTTCTCTTCTGATTGTTTATTAGAAGGCATGGATTTTGGAATATCTGCGAAAAAAAATTTTCATCTTGTTAAAAGGGGAATGAATGAATAAAACAAATAGGTAAAATTTAATGACATTACTTAAATTAGTTATACCAATTTGAGGATATGGTTTGTAACATAACCAATAAATGTATAAAAAATTATTAAACATTGTCTGTTTAGAAATGGATTTAATAGCGCGCTAATAATGAGAAATGGTAATTTGTATATGAATTTTAGTATAATAATTTTATTATTAAACTTTATGGAATAAGAAGAACTAACTAATAAATTAATCGAATGCTAAAATATTAACTTATTAATTTGGTATAAAATGTTATACGTATATCAGTATTATGAATAATATGGGAAATATAGTTCATGAGTTAGAACAATATTTAAAACCATATATATATTAATATTTGCAATTAATTTAAAACTCTCTTCAAATAGTGTTATTATATTAACAGATAGCAATATATGCAAATAAAAAGAAACCAATTTAATTTAATCGAAATACGATTAATGATGTTAAATTATGGCATTAATTTATAGACTTGGCATTAACATATTTAATCACTGGTATCTGATAATGAGAATACAGAAACGACTAATTATATTATACGTTTTATTAGTAACAGTTAACATTATTCAGTGACCAAGGAAGTATATACGCAAGATTTTGTATATTCAAAGAGAATTCGAATCTTGAGTCCTTATATATATTAAATCATAAAACATTTAATGAAGAACAGTATTATACATCTTTCATATTACAATAATTTAATAAAATGCGAAAATATTCTACGCATGATTTAAACAGGCCTTTTTCCTAATAATAGTCCTGTTATGAATTGGAAATATTAATTACGTCTTAAAAAAAAAACTCATATTAAATATAAACGTTGCAACTAACGAATTTTTTGCTCTGAACTGTGAATAGAACTTTTTCATAGTCCTGGACTTATAAAACACATGTTTGTTTTTAAGTTGTTGGCAGCAGTTTTTATAAGTCTGCGGAAAATAGTCTCAAAAACGAGTGACGTCTCCCACAACGTGTAAAACTTATATTATTGGACATTGCTTCTTTCTGTGTACAGTATAAATAATTTAACCCTTTTCCTGAAAGAGAATGCTACTGAAAGGGTTACTAAAAATTAAACTTAATTAAATGCTTGAGAAAACGAATAAATAACAGTACAGATACATTCCATAAATAAACAAAAATCAGAAATATTAAATATATAAAGAAATAAAATTTTTTGTTTTTAAACTTAAAGTGAAAATGAGAAGAAAGGTGCATTTGCATATATACAACAAATCACTATAAGAAGGGAAAGTATTTTAAAGTCCGTGGTACACACAACTTGGTTATACAGTATGCTAATGACATGCATGCAGCACACATAGAATATATATTTCTATGTAAAGTTAACTATATTTTAAATATGGATATTGTCATTATGATATAACAGAATGTACTACTTCAACATATCTTAAAGCATTTAAAGCTACCATGGGAAAGTAAAATATAAGTCTCATTATAAGATTTATAAGTATTGTAAAAATTGGCCTAGGGCTTATCCAAGTTCGCGAGGGACGGAGGTATTGATAACAACACAGAAACTAAATTTTATTTCGCAACATTGGTACAAAAGTATTTACAGCAATCAGTTGGAAACGACTACTGCCTATTCGTACTATTTCCGTTTATTATTCCTGTCAGTGAACGTAATTTTTATGCCAATCTCAGTTATAGTTAAAGCTTGTATCACTGGGTTTTTGCACCAGCTGCAGTCTCTTGATCTTCATTTATTAGTAATGCATAAACAATACAAATCCCTACAGGCATATATTGCATCATTTTAAATGCCCATCACTCACGCATCAAGTCCCGATATCCTACAGTCGAGACGTTCAGAGGACCCTAGGTTGCACAGGATATTGTGCACGTTTAATGTTGTTGCGTGTATCAATGCCGTAATTATATGGAAATTATTCGCCTGCAACAAGTTTGGAAGCGATGCAAAAACACAAAGATTTACACCGACGAGGATGGGATTCGAACCCACGCGTGCGGAGCACATTGGATTAGCAGTCCAACACCTTAACCACTCGGCCACCTCGTCATACATATCACCAATCTTTGCATAAAGACGTCTTTTTAATTTCATTATGGTTAAGATCACGGGTGTCCAACATAATTTTGCGGCGGGCCAGGTCAAGCATGTTTGTAACCATAGCGGGCCAAAAGAAATACCCAATAGCAAAGTGAGCTTTAAAATATTAATAAATGTAAATAAAACGGAATTTTTTATATTATGCAATATGGATACTTTATTAAAAAGAAAACCTTAGTTTTACAATGCTTACACTTAAATAAATCAAAACCAATCTAATGAGATACCTGACATTTTTTTTGTTTACTCAGGGCATCTATGTCAGCTGATATTTTAGATGTGGCTGTGCGCAGAATGCCTGTAAGATGGATGTCTGATAATGATGATCTTGTTTTGGATTTGTTGTGTTTCATGCGGGAAAAAAGCTGTTCACAAGTATATGTACTACCAAATAAGGAAATTTGTTGAAGAGCTAATTTGGTCATGTTTGGGTATTGTTTTTGGTCAACATACTTTTTGTAAAATTCAACCAACCCATTCGGAAGACAACCATCGTATGCGGTTTTTAGAAGAGAATTGCTTTGTATTTCAATCAATTCCAACTGTAGGTTTAGCCTGGCGCTTTCAACTTCAACATCAAAGGGATTTTGGAAGACTTTCATGGTGGGCAGTTGTAATTTGAAGTCTGCGAATCTCTCATCAAACTCATTCCTCAACCTCTGCAGTAATGATGCGTACTTGCCTAACTCCAACGTCTCTTGGTTTCTTGAAGACAAGGTCTCCCAATGAGCCAACTGCTTTTGTTCCAGCTGTTTCTCCAATAATAGGAGCTTCTTTGTGAAAGCTTGAACATGTTCATATAACTGCGTACATAGTTGATCTTTTCCTTGCAGTTTTAGATTAAGATCAGAGAGGTATTTAGTTATGTCTACCAGGAAAGCCAGATCAGCCAACCACTGCTCATCAGTTAAAAAACTAAATTCTTGGTCTTTATTTTCAAGAAAAGTTTTTATTTCATCAAGCAACGAATAGAATCGCTTCAGTGTGGTTGCTCTGCTGAGCCAGCGAACGCGACTAAAGTACACTATGTCTTCGTGATCTGAACCTACGTCAGATAGAAAAGCTTGGAACTGTCTGTGATTGAGTCCTCTTGCGCGTATGAAATTAACGGTCCGCACTACTTTATCCATCACGTGCTTCAGTTCAAGAACTTTTGAACATAGCTGTTCTTGATGAATAATACAATGATGCTGGATAAACATGTGTTTGATGCTCTTCCGCAGTAAAGCCACAAAACCATTTACTCTTCCTGTCATTGCTGGTGCACCGTCTGTAGTAATGCCGCAAAGGTTTTCGATTTGAAGTTCATATTTTTCTATGCAACTCTTTACTTCTTCGTAGATATCTTTTCCTGTCGTTGTATCTTTCATTGGACGCAAATCAAGTAATTCCTCGACCACGGTATAGTCTTCTGTCACTCCTCTCACGAAAACTGCCAACTGCGCCGTATCCGACATATCAGTACTTTCGTCGAGAGCGAAACTGTAAAAAACGCATTTCTTCAATTGTGTTTTTAAAGATGATTCAATATCTATGGCCATGTCATCAATTCTTCTTGCTATGGTTTGATGTGACAAGCTTATATTTTTAGCTACTGCTTTCTGCTCCGGACACGCTACCGATGTAAATATCTCCAAACACTCCTTGACAAATTCTCCGTCAGATAGGGGTTTACTTCGTTTGGCAATAGCTTCTGCTATCATGAAACTAATTTTTGTAACTGTCTCGGAGTTTTCTTTTGGTTTTTTGAACAACGCCTGTTGACCGATCATATTTAGCTTCAACGAATTTACACTATCGACTCGAATTTGACCTTTGTACGTATCGTATTTAGAAGCGTGTTTTGTAGAATAATGCCGCCTAACATTGTATTCCTTGCAAACTGCTATTTTGTGATTACATATAAGACACAGTATGTTTTCATTATGTTCTGTGACAAAAAAGTCTTCAGTCCAACTGTTTTTAAATATTCGACATTCTGTGTCAACTTTACGCTTTTTCTCTGTTGACATCCTGATCTGAAACAACCATAAGACAACACAAAATTATGCACCTACTTAAGTAAATATGTATCTCAAAATTTACTCAAACAATGTAGGTATGGATAACAAAAGACAATCGTTAACCGTAATTAAATAAATATACTTCATCTATTTGTTAAGATTTAAATTAAGTACCTACGTTTATTCACCACTTTTCACTACAAGAAACTTCATTCACTATTAATTTACAAATGAAACACAATCGCGATCGAACAAAACAAACCAAATAAGTAATTACTCGCGTCGTGACAAACTTTGCCGGCCAAGTGACTTTGAGCGAGCGACACGGCGGCGGTGCTACGAGCGCGAAGGTGAGGTGAGAGGGTGGGGCGCGTCTCAGTGCACGCGCGGATTTGATACCTACGAAGCGCAGTTCGTGTTATTGTTTATAAATCGTAGGTAAACATTATTTACTTGCCTACAAACATGTGAATATTATTCGTAGTCGATAAAATAAACATATTATCTAAGAGACTTTTTAAAGATTGTTTGCGCAATATTTGTCTATTATATGTCATCATCTATCTATGCTATGACTTTAAAAATTTTAACTAGCTCGCGGGCCGGATGTAGGGCCTACGTGGGCCGGATGGTGGCCCGGGGGCCGTATGTTGGACGGGCCTGGTTAAGATAGATCTCGCATGTGATACCGCAGCCAAAGGACAATTTTTTTGCAGAAACACTGTGTTCGGGTTTCTAGCACAGAATCCTTCAGCAATATATCTTTCATTGTGGTCTCCAAATTCCTCAAGGCGTCCAGGATGCTACCTTCATCGTCTTAATTGCATGGGGTAGCTGACCGTACTGCACGCCAGATCGTCGGATCCTTTTTCGCTGATTCCACCTCCTTGCCTCGGGCCAGGGCATTCTGCATGCTTTTTAGGGATGCCAGGCGTACAGTCCAGCAGACATCTGCATCAGCAATAGCATTCACGAAAAAGTCAACTGCGATGATGTCTCGTATCTCCTCAAAGCACCCCTCCAGAGACAGATGTGAAAGCCTCACGATATACTGACACGGCTCCTGCAGTGTTCCCTCCGGTTGCTGGATGTGGCTTCGTGTTAGGCATGGTCGGTGTGTCGCGTGCGTTGGTCGCCGAATCGCATCTCCATAGCCAACAACAATTTGAATACTGCAGAATTCTCAGTGCAAGTTCTCTCAGTACAGCCGCCAAGTAGTACGAACGCTGCTCGTGAGTCTAACCATTCAGGGTGGCAACGATCTCGAACTGGTGTCAGTATTTGCCCCAAGGTGTCTGTCCATCGTAGTAGCCTGTCTTTATTGTGACTTCTTTACCCACCCCTGGCTGAGGCGTACCTACACCTCACAACTGCTGCGCCTCTACTGTGATGGCTGTATTGGCGGTGACCATCACCTTCCCAACAGACAGTGTAACAAAACCTATTAAATTATTTTATAAATTATATGTCCATATTTGACAGTTCCAATATTAAAAATAACATGCGTATCACATGTTCATTGAGTCCCATCAAAGTTTAGTCCAGGTCCAACCAGTCCGCAATGTTCTAGAGTTCTCCGACTTCCCTCATGCATGGTCTTCACTCGTCGGATATCATGCCCTCTCGTCCATTCTCACCACAAACACCTCGTCAGACGTCGCCTCGCAATCTCCCACCGTCGTCTCTTCACCGATGTTTCTCGCAGCACCACACATCGCTCGATCTCCGACTCAGCCAATTGGCTTCCACAAATAACTACACACCCTACAACTGCCGCTGTATTTATAGTGTCGTTAGCGATCACCCAGAAATCTCTCTATACGCTGCGTTGCGCCGAGGGTCCTAGCTCTCAGAATATGTTTGCGCATCCTTCCAAGCTGTAGTCTTCTCCGTCATGGGGGAGGAGGGGCTATGATGCCAGCAACGTCAGCAGTCAATCATTTCCGGCAGCCGGCGACGGGACCACGAGCGTGTCTGCCTGTGGTGAGAAGAGTCACCTCCACAGATCCAAGTCCGCACGAAGTGCTCACCGCTGGTGCGTCAGTCGGCGCGTAAAACGCTATGAAGCTTGACACGATGTATCTGGCAAAGGGAAAGTTAAGTACTCTTGACATAATGATTTCGAAAAATTAAAACTTGAAGTCAAAGTATTGAAAAATTTTACCAAGTACAAGTAAGAGGTTGGTCTAGTAAATACGGGGTTGTTTTTATGAGGAGTACTAATTTTTTTACGTTGCTGCAATCTCGTGATAATATTTTCTTAACAAGAATAAAATACATTACTTCAAAAGAATATTATTAATTTTAAAGACATGTTTAGAGAAGTCTTATGAACTACGAAAACGAGGGGTATGTTTGATATCAATTTTGTATTAATATGAAGGCATGGCTTATTTTAAATACGGGTACTTAACATACTTCCATGGATGATATACACGAACGTTTGTGAAAAATGCAAAACCAAGAAGGATACATGTTATTGAAATGAACTTTATACCACATATTAGGTACATGACAATACACAATTTATTAGGATTACAGAACTGTACATGATCTCTGTCCTTGAGAATTCAGTATGGTGTGAAGCCCCTACGTGCTGCAATTAGAGTCCCTAAACGTATTGGCGTGGAATCAAAAAGGACCTGGATATCTTCCTGGGGAATCTCCCTCCGCGCGGTTTGCATGCGAATCCACAAACAAGTTTAAACAGTGTGACGAACAAGTCGCTGACTATTCATATCCCAGAAATGTTTGATGAGCGGCATGTCAGGTGAACGTGTAGGCCAGGGATGCAGTGGTACCCGTTGTTCATTGAATAAGGCTTGAACATTCCTCGCCACATGTGGCCGGGCATTGTCCCGCTGAAATATGGCAAGTGGAATTGCCTGAAGGAGGGTCAGTGCCTCTAAAACATCCCTGATGTAGTGCTTGCGGTTTAGATTGCCCTCAATACGTAGGAGTCGAAATCGTATGTTGTATCCAATGGCGTTCCGAACCATCACACTTCGCGTTTGTTCGTTATGCCGTTCCACAATGCATGCTGCCAGATTGCGGTCACCACAATAGCGTTTCACACGTATGCGGCCATCACTGTAAGACAGGTTGAAGCGGGACTCGTCCGAAAACACTTCATTTTACCACTCAGCACACCAGCGATGGCGTTCACGTGCCCATTGCAGTCTGAGGCGTTTGTGGATTCTGGACAATGGAAGCCGGCGCAATGGCATGCGTTCCACCAGTACACCCCGCAGCAGACGGCGTCGAACCGTCGACCCAGACAGGTTCACACTCGTTGCAGTGCTCCAGTTTCGAGCCAACACTGTGGATAAGGCTGTATGGTCCGTTACGGCCATGCAGACAAGATGGCGGCCATCCCGTGCTGTGGTCACATTGCGTGGTCCAGTACCCGCTCGTCACTGCGTACGACCATTTTCTATCCACTGGCTCCACACATTCATCACTGTCGTAGCAGCATGCCCTGTACGAGCTGAAATGTCACGGTATGACAACCCCGTTGGAGATCGATCATTCTTCCCCGTTCGAACTCACTCACATGCTGATATGGAGCCCTTTGACGTCTATGAGGCAAACTGGCACTTGCTTTCACTTCGTTTGACGGCTCTTCACTGACTGCGCTTGGCGTAATACGGATCTTTCCTGTCACACACGAGAGAGCGCTGCTGGGCCTACGTGTTCGCCATCTCTCTGCAGTCGTATTCACTTATTTTTGGTACACTGTTCTACACATCCTCCGAGTTTGAATGCATTGGGACATTCTTTCTGGGTGTTGCATTTTTCACAATCACTAGTGTATAATGATTTACATACACATATTTTTAATTTTCTGAACTTTAAGTTTGTATTATTTATAAGCAACATAGTAAAATTAATATAATCCATTCACGGTATCTTCGATACTTTTGAAAAGAACCTTTGAAAAATCACCCTAGCCGTTAGCCACATGCATATAACATTACAAACAGCGGCGAGCGCGGATACAGTTATGCCGTTAGGTTGCCAGCACATAGAGAGGAAATAGTTCTAAAGTTTTAATGTAATTGTTAATTTATCACTTACAAATGGATTTCGAAAAGACTTGTATCTTATTATGCCAATTATTAATGACGTGATGCTAACGTACTTTGATTTCAATGTTTCTTGCATACTCACAAAATCACGCTCAAAGTGAAAGTAGAGCGGCCATTTGTTTACAAACCTTCGTTCCATGTGCTGTTGGCGAGATGTGGTCGACACACGTGCCAGAGAAATGGTGCGATTATCTTGTTTAACCAATAATAATTCATTTACTGGTTTATTTTTTTTTTTACTAATATCCTCTCTTTATTATTTCTCGTTGTGCCGATTTCTTTCGTTTCTGATACCTGTATAAGAGATTACTCGTAGTGCGTTCTCACGTGTTTAATATTTTTTAAATTTATTTCAGGTTTGCTTAAAATTTTATTTATTGTATTTTACGTTATATGTTGCGGTAGTTTTTGTGTGCAGTCATGAGTTCTAGCAAGGTGAATAAAAGATAAGTCACCAACGCCAACAGGACATCATTAACCTCACCGAATCGTTGTATTCCCTAATTAGGCGAGGGGAAATGAAACCCTGCAACGTCGCGGAAAGAGCGGCAGAAATGTTGAAACGCTTCAGATCCACAGTTCTAAGGTATGTTAAAATATATGTAGTATTAACCATTGCGTTTGCAAGTTGTGTGTGCTAAGGTCAATTATGTTGGCCTACGAAATGTGTTTACAAGAACATAAAGAAAATTTGTTAATAACTTGATAACATCGTCGAACGTTGTCTACGTGTCTTTTTAACGTTTTATTTGGGTAATTATTAAGTTTAGGGGGCTTTTCTGTAAAAAAAATAACAATAATTTCACGGAAAATGGTATATTTCCACTCCACTAATGATGCAGAACACGAATATACGACGGGCATTAACGTCCGACTAATTTCGTAACATGTGCCCACCTAACCTAACAGAACCTATCCCCACGATGGGTGAATCACTATTTTACATTTTTAAACTAACCTAGGATTGTTGGGTTTTACACTAACCTAGGATTGTAGGGTTATATAGACTCAAATGTGAGTGTATGAATCACCTAACCAAAAGGTGGTATTACAATGTGTAATTAAAAATAAAAACTACTTTGTGTTGGAATTTGTGTACCCCTGCGAGGGATTCTTCATAAACAACCCAATATATACAGTGGAAATTTATTATAAAGACAACTGACAATGGTAAGGAAAATTGCCTCTATAGTGAGTTTGTTATAGTCAATTAATTTTATATAGGTTATGGAGAGATGGTGCATTTTAAGATTCTGAAGAAGGAGCTTGTTTTGTATTTATAAGTTACATTGCGGCATTAATTGCCATTGTTATACGTCACTAAATAGATTACAGTCGATATAACTGGAACTTCCCCTACTATTAAACATATCTGTATCACTTCACTAAACATGAGAGGACATCGTAATCGATGAAATCGCAGTCATAATCTTTTAAGAAAACAATTGTGTATTAATGCATTTCCCCAACACCACTGTTCTACAGCCATTGTCTTTTAGTTATTGTAAATTATCAGTGTCATATTTTTCACTTTCAGTGCTACATAGCCAACCTAATTTGCATAATTTAAAAAGGACCATAATTCAGTTACTGGGTCAACTACAGTTACTGATACCAAAAACATACAAGGGTTTGTTTACAAATGATGTGTGACAATGTGATATGCTCTGCCGTGTGTTAGTTTAGGTTAGTTTAATAGGTGGCAGGTATTGGTTACTATATAACCCTACAATCCTAGGTTAGTTAAAAAATGTAAAATAGTGATTCACTCATCGTGGGGTTAGGTTCTGTTAGGTTAGGTGGGCACATATTACGAAATTAGTCGGACGTTAATGCCCCTCGTATATTCGTGTTCTGCATCATTAGCAGAGTGGAAATATAAGATTTTCAATGAATTATTTTTATTTTTACAGGAAACCCTATAAACTTAATAATTACCAAAATAAAACGTTAAAAATACACGTAGACAACGTTCGACGATGTTATCAAGTTATTAACAAATTTTCTTTATGTTCTTGTAAACACATTTCGTGGGCCAACGTAATTGATCTTAACACACACAACTTGCAAACGCAATGGTTAATACTACAGATATTTTAACATACCTTAGCACTGTAGATCTGGAGAGTTTCAACATTTCTGCCGCTCTTTCCGCGACGTTGCAGGGTTTCATTTCCCCTCAGCTAATTAGTGAATACAACGATTCGGTGAGGTTAATGATGTCCTGTTGGCGTTGGTGACTTCTCTTTTATTCACCTTGCTAGAACTCATGACTGCACACAAAAACTACCGCAACATACAACGTAAAATACAGTAAATAAAATTTTAAGCAAACCTGAAATAAATTTGAAAAATATTAAACACGTTAGAACGCACTATGAGTAATCTCTTATACAGATTTCAAAAGCAAAAGGAATCTGTACGAGAAGGTTAGCACAAATTAAAGTCATACGTTATGAAAAATCAAATAATAAAGAGCTGATATTAGTATAAAAAAACCGATAAATGAAATATTAGGTTAAACAAGAATCGCACAAATTCTCTACAGCACGGCCATCCGGGGGCTTATGAGAGATTGGCGTTGCCATGTTAATGTTGTTGGATGGACTCCTTGAATGTTGACACATTTCATTGCAAAGTATTGTGTCTATAATATGTAATCAAAGTGAAAGTTTTTCTCCCCCACCCAATCCCCCAGTCAAAATCAAACCTATATATACACACACACACACACACACAGAGAGAGAGAGAGAGAGAGAGAGAGAGAGAGAGAGACAGACACGCACACGAAACATCTCATTTTTAATACTCACATTTTGGGTTTATATAATGAAATGTTTTTCGTTTGCATCACATATTCTTTTGTGTGAAATCCTCAAGATTAAAAACTTTACGCTTGTGGAATATCCATTAATAATATATACATTACTTTTATGATGGGTACGTGCATGTACGAACACATGTACTCACAAACAGTGGAATGTAAACATTGCCATGTGACTGCCACATGGCAATGTTTGTTTACCCTTTGGCAGAAGGATACGAAATGGGCTGGAAAGTAGATCTTTAGCAGGGCTTCAGAAAATCTTGAAGTTACCGTGAATACATTATAGAATCATATTTAACATGCTAAAGTTCTCAATTGTGCAAAGACCCTTAAGGTTTGTTCAAGATCAATTTCATGTATATCAGAAACGTCTACATAGAATTCGATTTTGATGAGGTAGTGGTTGATTAAGCAAATAACGTAATAACATTGTATAGGCGCATTTTGAAAAGTGCTAAGGCAAATTAAAAATATGAAGTCCTCTTTCAAACTGAAATATTTAAAACAAATTATTCACATTTTCTTTTGCATCCTAGGAATGAAATCTTTATGCACCTGACACAAAGAAGTTTTCAAAATTTAAGTTTTTTATTGTCTATTAAACATTGTTCCAGTTATGGCCATCAGCATCGGTTAGTAAAAATATTTTATAAACTGGTGATCCTTGTTTCCTGATAATGCAACTTCCCGAAAGAGACAATACTTTGTTCTAGTACGAAACCTGTAATAAAATAGCTACAAAGAAATAAGTCTCTCAAAGTCCTTCGAGTGTTTGCGGATCCATATAACCTGGTACACGATTGTAGAAATTAGTAGTTACTGTTTGATTTTTAATTGGTTTGCACGAGACCGCCAGCGTTGTGAGAGATCGATAGTTGCCGGGAGATCTTGCACACCCCTCCCATTGCTTTTCCATTATTCGCCACAAATTGCAAGCTGCGAACTGGTTGTCGACGTCGCCTCGACCGCATTTTCGCAGCAATTAAACAGCACGATCCGAGGCGAAGCTGACGTGCAAATGGCCGTGGGAAACGACTCTCGTAGCTGAACTGCTGGGCGGAGCGTCGAGGTGAAAGGAAGTATAGGCAGGTGAGAAGCAGAACAAAAAAAAATATTCTGATACGCTCTGAGAAACTTCCTGTGTAGTGGCTGAGACGTACTTCATTTGGGTGGTAACAGCATAGCGAGGACACAATTCTCCTCTGGCCTGGGAATTGTCGTCCATCGACCGAACATAACTACTCCAGCCACTCTCGAAAACCGAAACAGGAAATACGTGTTGAAGTAATTAAAACTTGATTGCGGCACAGTGAAAAATTGCTGCACGAAAATCACCAGGGGGCCGAATTTTACATGGATTAAATACAACGTCATCTGATTTTCATCTTCTGTGCATCTCCTCAACAATGGTTCAAAAATTACAAATCCCGTATTAAAAACAGTTATTCACGCTTGTTTTTTTTTTCACTCTCATAACCTCACTTTTATAAGAAAAACTATTTTAGTTAAATTGAAACCCGAGCATAGAAAATATTCTAAACTACGGTCATATATTTCTATAAACAGAGTCCTATCGATGAGCCATAGCCTCTTATTTTTGGCAGTTATATTAGCAATAATCCGTCCAAAAATTAAGATACACAAACTTAGATTTTGCGCATTGGCATACGATCACTACCCCACATTCATTCTACGGAACTTTCCTCATTTTAATGTTATATGCGCTCTTTTCAGTGAGCATTGAGCTCACGAGTCGTTGGTTCCCAGATCATTTTACTAACTCATCTATCAGCGCCAGTTTACCAGCTACTATTAGAAATCACTAATTCAACTTTAGGGTGTAGGTCTACGGCCCTTTAGTTAGGAAAATTTGACTGTTTTTTTTGTTTTTTTTTGTTTTTGTTTTTTTGTTAAGTTTGAACCGCAACTCAGAAAATACTGCGAGACATGTTTCTGCTAATGCTGGATTCTTTTTTGCTAACTGTCGCCAGATGAAACATTTAAGCAGCAGGCAATTTTAATTAACATTGTTAGTGGGCTTGTAGGTATACTTCTTGTGGAACAGATTGTTGCGCGAAGGCATTTGAATAACAACATTTTCTGACGCGTAGGCTAGAACCCGTAAATTTAACACGTAAGAAATAATTCCCCCCAACGACGCCACTTTGTTTACAAAATTTTTCAAATGTTTCTCTGTAATGTTTTACAGATACCAGCATTCCATAAAAATAGAACTTACTGCAGACCAATGATAACTCCTGTAGGCTACTGAAATCATTGTAATACTGCTAATTATTACAGTGACTGAGTTTCACTTGTTTAAGGGTGAATCCTGCAGATTTAGGGTCATTATTCCTGCCCTGGACACCGGTTCCTAATGAGTGTCCTTTATTCTCCAGTCGACAGAACATTATTAAATTAATTATCAGTGACCAGTTTTTCGTTGCTTTAAATCACAGATTCACATTTACATTGTATGCTTCAATAAAAAGTTATAAAACATAAGTAGAGACGTGCAAATTTCGCGTTGTAATTTAGTTGCAGACTGAACTCCAAGTTACTGTGCACTTTACAGACTTTTGATATAGGCTGGCAGTTTATCTAGCGCGCCTTGGGGGAATCTTGCGCCAATAATATAACTTCAGCAGAGGACAAGCCAGTCTTCTAGGCAGGTGACTCCAATTAAACCACTGACTGTGTTCGCCAATTTACAAGGTAGTGAAGTTTATCCTGCCACCGAAAGATAACGCAGATTTTGCAGGTCTCTAAACATAAGATATAAAACAGATAACTTATGTCGAACATAAAGCTGCTGTGTCAGTATTGAAATGTTTTAATAGAATGACGCGTTCAGACAGAGACAAGCTCTTACTTTATAAACCATGTTAAATTATTACAGCTATGGTAAACAGTTTAACACTATGGCTGAGTTTTATGCTCTTGGTTGTTTATTCTTTACACTTTTGAACTTGAAATCTAAACAGTTGAAATGGCTCCACTTGAACCACGATCAAGAGTTGGAGACGGGTGGGGACGACGTCGTTCGCTCTGTCGCAAAGCGTCACTGTCAGCACGTCAGTCAACGTCTCCGCTGACACGTCATCGACGGTGACGACGCACGTCACAAGCCTGGCCGCACCTGCGTCCGCCCGAGACGTGCAGTCTTGTCAGTGCGGTCAGTGCAAGAGATCTGTCGCGACAAGCAGTTAGTTGCGAATCGTGGGAGAGGAGAGATTTATTGGGTAGCATGCACACGGTTACTTCACCAGCTGTAACTTGCTGAGAAATACAAACATCGTAGAAAAGAATCGTTCTGACACACTTTCAACAGTACGCAAAAAAAAGAAGAACAACAACTTCAAGAGTTTACAAAAATTGGGAAATATACATAATAATTTAAACGAGATAAAATGTGATATTAAACTGATGAGGAAAACAATTAAATATGTTAAAGACTTTCCACGTGGGATTTGCAGTTTAAATGCTCAATGAGCCTTTCTAGCCTATATAGCCCTACTTACGCTTGGCATTAAATTAACAAAAATAGGCGTGTACACAAAACAATGTCAACTATCTGAGTGTTTTAAAATTCAGGACAATATTTTTTAACATTATCTTTTTTATTTATTGTGGTTTTACACTTTTGATACTGGTATCTTATGTTTATTTTAAAACATCTTAGAATTTATGAAGACGTACGTAATCAATTTTTCGTCTGTCCTACTGTATTGCTTGCAATTCAGTTCATTTATGATATACACTGCTAATTACTTACATCCGAATGTTATTGTCAATAACATGTGTTTCTTTGTAAACAGCGTCTGTTTAGGCTTTTCACAAACTAAAATGTTTGTGAAATATGATGCGCTCTAACTCACGCAGTATGTCACTTGCGCTGGTACTGTTAACTATATTTTCTTTTCCTTAATAGAATTCGTTGCCAACAATCCGATATTGAACTAAGCGTTCCTTCAACTGATTTCTTGATGTATTAACCGAAAAGCAAAATAGTTAAGTCATCTTTTTAAGATTTTTTAATTGGTCAATAAACATTCATAATCACCAAGTTCATAATCACATAGTTCGCTTGAACGAGAGACAATGCAGAAAATACACCCACATTATCTTTTCAATAATTGTTATTTACAAGAAACGTATGGTATTTTAAACACAGGTTATCTTCAAATTAAAAAAAATATATAAGTAACTAGTGGCTTATATGTTTTAACTATTTCCATCTTTTTGTGTTTTTAACTATATATTCGGAAACTTCCTTGGAATATTAACTATATGTTGACTAGTGGAGTGTAACTGTTACCAAGCAGAACTAGTTGGGTTATTTTAATCAAGAAATAAGACCACGACATTAAGACAAAAAATTAGTACGCTCAGCTGATTTTTTAGTCTTACTAGGTAAGAATGCATCTAGTTTTACAATCCCTTGATGCAGATGATGTATGCTATTATTTTCAAACTTTTTTCTGTAATATACTTGTACAGGTCTAAATATTTTAAGTGTGGTATAGTAGTTATTGTAGTAAACTAATTGAATTCAATTCAAACACGTTGCAGTTTAAATTTAATGTGATGGATTTTGCTTTAAAACAATGTTGTCGGCATTCGAGGTGCTTACATTAGTAAAAAAAAATTTTTTTTAATTTTCTGTAGAGTTCCTAACGTTGCTTCCGATATCCCAAATTTAAATGTTTTTGTAAAAGTATTTTAAAAAAAATTGTTTGCACATATCCTTGTTTGTAAAATGAGGCAAGGTTTTTTTCGATTTGTGTTATGGTCGTGCATAAAGATCTTCCTTGTTATATCGTGTTACAGAATAGCGTGGGTAGGTTACAAACTAAGTTAATTTTTTTAAATGCGCTGTCACAAAAATTAAAAGCATAACAATGTATAAAACTTAATCTCTTACAAATATGTGATAAAACAAAACTATAACTATACACCCCATATTTTTCAGCAGTTTTCAGATCTGTGAATGTTTGTTTACTGAAGAATATCCTGTAATTCCATGGGTGATGAGATGGCTGAGTGGTTAAGGCGTTGGACTGCTAATCTAATGTGCTCTGAACGCGTGTGTTCGAATCACATCCTCATCGGCATTTTTTTGTTGATTAGGTCAACGTCTTAAATATTTCAGTAATCAATATGAACATAACATGTTGATTAGGTCAATGTATTAAATATTTCAGTAATAAACATTAACATAACATTTCGGTTATAACAGAGAGTGTTGAACAACTATTCCAGTTATTGTTCGTAGGGATGTAAACAAATGGATGTGTTTTTCAAGCAAGTTAATTCGGAGTTAGGTGAGTTTGACTGAGGAGACAGCGCAAGTTTCACAACTACTCGTCCGCCGACCACGTAACATCGTCTGCCAGTCACTTCGCTTACGTCATTTCCGCATTTTAGAACTCAGGGTTTTGCGCAACAGAGCTGAAAAAAAACCTCGCAGACAGATGTGACTCTAACTCACCAACAAAGATTTATTTCTGAGTTTACAGATTTTGCAAATGTCTCGGCAGTAAGACAAAACCCAGCGCTCTTTGTGAATGACGAAGTTCCACGCTCTATATTATAGTCAATTTAAATTAGCTGATTCATCTTGGTTCTTCTCTGTTTAAAATAAGTGAAAATCATTTGACTGGATCCTTGCTGAAAACTAACTGTCCTATCAGTAAAATAAATACACAGTCTGAAGAAGTGACAAATATTTTATTTTCAAAGTATATGCATATTCACTTTTCCATTTGGTCAAACATTGATTTCAAATGTCCCAACTTGAATATGCACTTTCTCTGGTTCACAAGTGAGTAATTGGTGTATTTATTAATATGAATCTTGTTTTTGCACTTCGTATGATCTTAGGCATTTAGAGGTTGAAGCTAGAGAATTATGTCACACAATGTGACTGCAGTTTGAGGTAGGCACTGGTTACAATAGATAACTTATTGCAAGAGGTGGAGGTGCGTAGTTCGCCCTAACGCATTTTTTTAGGTATGTTATCGCATAACTGTTCAAAGCAGGTGTTTGCCCCAAATTTCGTTCGCTTTAAGATCTTTTTCCTCTAACAGACATTTGTCCCTAAAGCGATTGACCTTAAACTGTTTGTTCCAAAGGCGTTTGCCCTTAATTAATTTCCCTTTTTCAAGTTCAGCTCCGGCGTTTGCCCTAAAAGTAGCCTACTATTTTTTCGCTCGTCGTTTGCCCAAACGTTTAAGAGGGGAGTGGAAGATATAGGTTTGGGTGGCTCTTAACATTGGGGTCTTGAGAGTACAGTAGATTAAGGTGAAGCGAGGTGAGAATGGAGCATTGCCGGAGTGCAAGGGCAAGGGGAAACGGGAGATCTAGGAGAAAACCGGCTGACCAGTGGCATCATCCAACGCGATTTTCACGTCCGGGAGCGACCCCGCTGGGAATCGAATCCAGTTTGCGTTGATGGGTGGTGAGCGGTCTAACCGCTGAGCCACCATGGCCCCCTAACGTTTAGGGAAAACGACTTAAAGGCAAACGATGTGTACCAAAGACACTGTAGAACTACAGTGGCAATCATGGCCATCGAGAACTTTCTTAAGGAAAGTGACCACAGACTCAAGACAAATATTTTAAATTTGATTTAATGCCTAGAGTAACGAATTTACGTATCATTAAAAATAACTGTTTACGGTTCACAAATAAGATACCCACATATATGTCCTAACACACAGTAGCTTGTATTTGTGTAAGTTTACGATAAAGAAAAAATTCTGTAATTTTTTGGAGGTAGGGTATTTCAGACGTTAAAACATCCTGTTTATTATACGCGTATCACTGCTCTTTGATGGCAGAGAAAAGTTTACATGCTGGTATGTTTTGATAACGCTCGATTGTTTTTTTCCAAACAAAGGTTCAGAGTAATTGCACAAGTCAGTTTTCAGCAGATAACTTACCTGTAGTAAGAAACTGAAGGTTTTGCGACCAACTCACTCCGGCAAGAAAAGATTTTATTATCGTGAATTTGTGTAATCTTCATTCACTCACTATAAAACTCAAGTAATGAAAGTTGCTGCAAATCACTAAAATATGACTTCAATCTGGTACATATTGAGCCACTTTTATTTTACTGAATACATTTCAACGACAAATCCTGTAACAGCTACTGACATCGTTTGTCGTTCATTGCCATAGTGACTGCAAGGTTGTTGGCCATGCTCCAGTGAAAGTGTGTGCCAGCGCATTTTGCCGTCACCCCTTCTCACTGTTAAGTTTCATGCATGCTAGCTGGAACTATTCTAGGACTAGAGTTAGAACTCGTCGAGCGATGCCGTTGCTGTACGTCTACTGTTGATGTCCCTCGTTTTTCCACTGCCATTAATTATACAATTCAGAATGCTGAGAGAGGACACAGTCTTCATAACCTGTTTTCTATGTTTGTATTTGGACTTTAAAATTGCAGGTTTGCCTTCGTTTGCAATCACTTTAATATTATACTCGATGTTTTGGTCGGTGCTGCGATGATAAAAGAGAAAGACCGATGTTTGCTAGTACAGGTAATCACTGTGTAGGGATTGTTTGGTGTGTTGGAGTGCAAAGTCAATTCCACTTATTCGCCTTGGTAACAACTAAACAGCTGGAATATTTTGAACTCTAAACTGCTTTAATAGTCTTGTGGAGAACGTTTCACACTGCCTACACATTAGATCACGTTATATCCAGCAGTACACGTTTTATCGATCTGTGCATCGCCAACTTACTAACTAAGCTTTTAGTGAGTAGCAGTTCACTGTTTCAGATACAATTCATTCAGCATTAAGGAGCATGCGTGATAGTGAAGCAATATAAAAATGCGTGGGTGTATGTTTGAGCAGCCGATGAAGACCCAACACCGTGAGTTCACTGTACAACGCAACACAGAGAGACGATAGTGTACGGAACCACAACGGAAATTTTTGTGCAGAAAAAAATATAGGATTTAATGAGCGCCGTAACGCTTTAGCGTTCCTGGTTAGTGCTGGAACTAGCTGCTACGGGTAGGCTGAAATTATTGTCAGACATGAAAAAAAAATCTTATTTGCTTTTCAAATGTTTGCCATCAATAATCACTCGCTTTTGTTGAGTATGTATGAATTCAAATGGCATACACTCAGCAACATAAAACAGTATCTGAAGTAATACTAAAAAAAAAAACAAAGACAACTTTAAAAACACGTGGCACTATTACACATTAACTGCTAACGTTTAATACCTACACAGAATACACATAGTTACTAAAAAAAACTTAAATAAATGCGTTCTTCTTGACCAAAAAACTGCACTAGCATTCTGTAGGTAATTAATGCCAACAGCTTTTGTACTGATACACGTTCATAAAACAATGTATTCTGTTATTATATAACTGCAATTCTGTAAATGTGCAGTCCGCCTGCAGAAATTTAATGGCATTATGTAGCGCAGCAATTCTATAATTCGATAACCTCAGTCCTTCCCAAGACGTGAAATTATGTTCAAGAGAAGTGGGGTCGAGTCCCTGTGCTGGCAAGGTACAAATGTTTTCCCCCCGTAAATATTTTTCAGAATTTTTTTTCACTACTCTCTTTTATTTATTTATCACACTTGTTTTCTAGTACCAAAACAATAATTTTATTCCACTTCTCAGTTATGTAAGTTGAAATACAAGCCTATACTTTGTAATACTACAAATACATGTTTGTAGATTTTACAGGACAACGTTTTGTAGTTCTACAAAATATTTCATTGGCAATTATGGGTTCCCAAGATTTTTTTTTTTTTTGTAAAAGTACAAAATATTTCTTACAATGTAGGTTACTAAACACTGTGAGCATTATAGTGTACGTAAAATTTCATTTAGAATGATAAAATATTGGATATCATCTTAATCTTTCTGATCAAGTCATTAAGAAGTCTGCTACGCTAAAACCAAACGTTTGTGATTCGTTGCAGACATCTAATCTCTATCAAGCATATATCATCCAATTATAAAGACAAGGTGTTAAAATGTTTTTTTTTGAAGATATTTTAGTAGACAATATTTTTGTGATATATATCTATGTCTGTTTATCTATTTTTCAAGGTAACTTATCTCGTTTCTAAAAACGAATAATATTTACTGCTGGTGATTTACAACTATAAAATTGCCTTGTGGTTATGTAAATACAATTCAAACCTTTTCATTGGCTTAAATAACATCGCATGCAATGTATACAAGATGCATAGTTTTCGGCACTATTGTTTTTGCAAACCGACTCTATTTTTTATGTGACGAAACANGCCAGATCAGTTGATAGTTGAAGATACGTCACCGACCACGACTCTCTAGTGAGTACGATTGTCTTTTTCAAGCTGCGTAATCTAATCTCGTGTTCTTGCAAGGCTGCAAAGTCTTACGCACGTGATACGTACCTCACAAGCATAAGCCACGATGAAGAGCGGAATGATGAGTTGCTGGAGGAACTGGTGTTCTAACCGAGATAGTCTTCGCTTCGCGGTGGCTGAGTAATAAGCCTACTCGCTTCTCATCAAGGCGAACCGGATTCAATCCCCGGCCGGGTCACTCCAGGATTTTCGAAAGTGTGGTATAGTGCCGGACGATGCTGCTGTTCGGCGGATTTTCTCGGGGATCTCTCGTTTCCCCATCCTTTGCATTCCGGCGCTGCTCCAATATCAACTCATTTCACCCGCATCGGCTCTCAAGACCTCGTTGTTAAGAGCCGCCTAAATAACTCAACTAATTCGCTTTGCGGTACTATTAGGTCCTGCATGAGGCAGGCACTTTTGCGAAGTAAGCCATAGCTGTCCAACAGTATAGCACAGTTCAGGAACTCAAAAGCCTCCTTCCTCGTCGTGAAAATCGAGAACAACAGCAACAGCAAACCTGTGAAACTAACTGCATGACAGTGCAAAATATCTCTATTGGAACCACCGGCTGCCCACTGACTAGTATTTTCACCACTGTATTTCACTCATTCTTTACTGATTCACAGCGAGTCACGGTGCCGTGGACAATAGTACTCAGTGAGTT
>NQII01009996.1:9051-23406 GCA_002778355.1 Clitarchus hookeri
GTGTGTGATAAATAAGAATCTTCATTTCAACAAAACATGATAACAAGTAATGAAACTGTGCAAATTTCACCACAGGCATTTTGTACAAAATATAGGCAGCCAAAGACGTGATCCACTGTGTGTGTGTGTGTGTGTGTGCGTGTTTCCAAAAACGTTTTCACCGCAAGCAAAAATAATTGCAGTGGAGTGTGTGGAGTTCGTCCTGAAACAAGGAAGTTGCAACAAATTATGGAGGTTGCGAGTCTAAAATCATTTTCTACATTTTTAGGAAAATACGACCTTTTATTGTTGTGATGCAAAATAAAAGTATAAAAACCCAGGAAAATTAGTTAAAAAAAATTTAATAAAACGAGGTACAAGAATTTTTTTTAAATATACGCCTTTATTTGTTCAAACCTGATTTTTTTTTCCAATAATCTTGCTAATCTTTAATGGAAGATTTTGAGATGTACATAGTGTGGAAAATTTACCGTACGTCAGGGTCCAAATATAAGAATGCTTTTATACACAATTGGGAAATTCACTGATAATTTGACTCTTTCCTGAACAAATGTAAAAATAATATACCAAGGACGCATGAAAAAAAAAAACCATTACAATTTCGATCTTTTTCAGTAAGCGTACATGATATTGCAGTAAATTTGCAAAAAATTACTTTAAAAAAAAGAGGAGTGATTTCGGAAAATCACGGATAGCCGAAATTACAGTGGCCGGATCAGGGCTCGAACTTAGCTTCACCCGAAAGCAAATCATGCGTTTCGTCACCTCGCTTCTGAGATTGCTTGATTCAGAATAAGGAATTAGTTTATACGTTATAATGTGGAAAAGGCTGGCGTGTAGAGATCGACACCACACATTAAGATGGCTGCGTACTGAAATATTTTCTGTGAAATCGTTGTTTGCATGAGTATGCGTATCATAGAATATATATATATATATAAAATATATATACAGATATATATATTGAGAATTCGACTTTTTGCCAGAAATGTTAACGAAATGTTAACTAATGTTAATGAATTCTAAACCCGCATTTCTCTACTTTAATCGGAAGTCTATTCGAAAGAAAAAAACCCGTCAAAATACTCATTTTTGAAGCATGCATGCGCAGTTTTCTAGAACGACAGGAGAAAAATACAACTACAAGGGCGTAGTTGGGTTTGTGGATATTCATCAAGTGCAATAAAGTGCATTGCTGCAGATCTAATATGCTGATTGCAGTATATCGACGGAATCACTGTACGCGTCGCGCGTATGGTCGATGAGTTGAGTTAAGAGATTTGGGCGGCTCTTAACATCGAGGTATCGAGAGCCGATGAGGGCAAAGCGACGTGAGAATGCAGTAGTGCCGGAATGCAAGGGCGGGGGAAACAGGCGATCCCCGAGGGAACCCCCTTGGTCAGCGGCATCGTTCGGCACGATTCCCACTTGCGAAAATCCTGAGTGACCCGGCCAGGGATTGAACCAGGTCCGCCTTGGTGGAATGCAAGCAGTCTAACCACTCAGCCACTGTGGCCCCATTTGTAATGAAAAATTTGCTTTACTTTCCGGCAGAAGGTCTTTGTCGATTGTTTACTCCTTCTGGTTCANGGCCCCATTTGTAATGAAAAATTTGCTTTACTTTCCGGCAGAAGGTCTTTGTCGATTGTTTACTCCTTCTGGTTCAGTAAGTTCATCTTGTAACTAGACTATATCTGATTCGACCGCTTCATAGTTAACTGTTCCTGATTGACTCAAAGTCCTACACGTCATGCTAAATGAACTGTGGTCCAGTGGCAGAAACAATACAAATGTTCACTGAAGAGTCAAAAAAACTGGTGCACCTGCCTAATATCGTGTAGCCCCCCCCCCCTCNCAGTCCACAAATCCAATCTGCGCCAATTTGAGAAAGGGTTGCACGTCTGTCACGTTTAATGATTCTCGTCAGTCGTCGTTTGACCCGTTCTTTCACGATCTTTTTCCGGCCGCAGCGATGTCGAAGATGTGACGTTTTACCTGATTCGCGATATTCACAGCACACTCGTGAAATGGTAGTATGCGTACATCCAAATGTTATCGCTACCTCGGAGATGCTATGTCCCATCTCTCGTATGCCGACTATAACACCACGTTCAAACTCACTTAAATCTTGAAAACCTGCCATTGTAGCAGCAGTAACCGATCTAGCTGCCGACCGCATCGAGTTACTTTAATTGGTTCCATACCTCTGTTATTTGCATACGCACGCCTATACCAGTTTTTTTTGCACTTCAGTGTACAAGGGTTCTAAATGTAGTGCGGCGGCATTCAACGCGAAAATTCCGTGTCCTCAGTAATGGGTTGCAGAAGGATACAACGTACCCTCGAAACCAAGCTAATTTCACCTACCCCATACCCGCCTGTGTCAGGACTGACGCAAATATTATTTGTTATATAAACACAAGGCTAATAATGCAGCACGTATTGCATGTTCTCTGTCTCCGTCCCAACCCCTGCTGATTGAATTATGCGTGCTGTTGATTAAGTTCGGCGAACCTGTTCACGACGTTAATTATGGGCGAATCGACATACGTCAACGGCATGCGGTGTCACTGAAAACTTCCAGCTATGGAAATTCTCGACGATGCAGCTCCGCACACCACCTGCGACCCGAATTGACATTTTCGAAGTGCAATTATTGCAGACTTTTTTTACTGTCCGGAGGATTGGGTAGTGATATGGGGAAAGGAGTGGCTGGGAACTTGTTATCGCCAGAGGTTCTCAATAATGGAACACAAAACCATGCACACACGGGTAATAATTATTTTTAGTTTTCCCAACTGCGTTGAAATATGTTCAGTGCTATCAAGAAAAAGTACAGGTGAAGAAAAATGTCAAGGCATTTGAATAAATTTTTGAAATTTCAGTTATCTCGATTAATGTTAATTTTTTTTTATCGTAACCATGTTGTCACTTCATTAAATTTTCCGTAAATGTGTTTGTGTTTATTTTTCTCACGCATTGACCACGAAGTGCACTAGGCCATGACCTGAAAGGGACTGCATGCTTATACTGTGTAAAATAAACAATGGCGATAAGCTGTTCGCTGTTAATTGGGAACTTTTAAAAGTCCTGCTTAAGATATACTTTTCTCCTAATTTTGTATCTTTCTGCTATAAAATTTGCATTGTCACGGACTTAGCGACTTTATTGTTATGTCGGTCAGCTGAAAAAGTGAAATTGTTAACGATTTTAATGCGTTATTAATATGCTAATTCATTCTCTAATATATATAAAACATAAAATAATAACGGTATTTGCCATATATTTTAACATCACACTCGCAATACGACGTCAAGACTTGGAATTGTTTTGCTTTATTCGTTGCCAACTTAACAGGGAGCAAGCCAACTTAACAGGGAGTACGGGTAGTGATTTTTTTGTTTTTTATGGTTGATCTCAAAAGGGCTTACTTTTCCGTTAGCAGCATTATGTGATGTATTACCATTTGATGTCGGATGGCCTAATATTTAAGAATGGGTTGTTAGTGTATGTTTCCCAAGAGTTCATTAGGTCTAGTTACACTTGCCAGAAAAGAAATTCAACTTGTACTCATGAGTTGACCACGTCCATTGGGTATTGGGTAGAGTTATTTGTCTCTCAAGCAGGGGATCCGATCTCAATACCCGGACATAAAACTTGGAATTTTTTCAATAGTTTTCATACCTCTGAAGGCAACGGAAAACCATAGCGTGTATTCCTGACATTCACCTTGGGCGAGATACGGTTTCAATGTCAGCGCAGTTTACGTGTGTTCCCACCACAGTAGGTCTATCAGCTCATCAGTACACTCAAGTAAATATACAGGATGTCTGGAAATTCGCGGATACGGACTGCACCACACGAATACACGATCGAAACCAAGTGGAAAATACACTTTCCGTTGAAATGCACAATATCGTTAGTTTACGAGAAAAAACGGCACGTAAGGTCTAGAAACCTGTGTAGCAAACGTGTGGTGTTCGAATCAGATAAAGGCGAGGTGACGTTGTAATGCTGCAACTAATGTGTCGGTCGTAAGGCACACGGCAAGGGAACGAGCTGAGCCCAGTAGTGCCATAGACGCCATGGAGTTCACATGCAGCGAGTACTGGGACATGGCGATGGCCATGGGTGCATCCGGCGGCCGAGCTCCGCGCATGCCGCATGCATCTAGCGTGCGGAAAAGCGCATTGCTAATGGACAGAGCAAACTTCTAACACTTGTTATGGAGTTTTGACGTTGGTATGATGATGCTGTATGCTGGGCTGAACTAGAAATGAAATCGCTATAACTACTTCAATGTCGCTTTTTTTTTTTACCAAAGAATATTTTCTACTTAGTTTTGATCACAGATACGTGTGGTGCAGTCCGTAACTTAAAAACTAAATGTGCGCGGGTAAATTGAACTATTTGCTAGGATACAACGTATTGTAGACTTTTCCAACAGTTTTTCTTTCGTTATTTGCCGTGTTGGACGTATGAACAGTAGAGAGAATATGGGGTAACGTGATCACGTCAGCTGCGCTAAACCAGTCTCCATGTCTCAACACTAACCTGCTTTTTTGCGAATACGACTATTATAAACAATGTGGATAGGATATGAGGTTAGAACAATGTTTAGCAAACAAGTGCTCTGAGGTGTTTGTATACTTCCTCTAACAGAATTTATTAATGAGTAAAGGCATCTTTATATGAAAGTGCTTGTCTTTTGAAAGTTAAGATATAAAATACGCGTTCATCGCTGCTGATCACGTATACTTTGGCAGTGTATTGGCGTGGGGTAGGTCAGTGTTGTGTACACATGCAGAAAGTGATAAATCGGTCTACCTCATCTTTAACTTATGGCATGTAGCTACTATCTCGTTTCATTTGGCCAATGGGGATTGTGATACTCTAAAGCAGAACGTTTGCGACTGAACTGCAGAGCCAAAATCTTGATCATCCAGTCATAAAGTGTTACAGAAGATATATCAGCTCAAAACATTTTCCCTATTTTCCGGTTTTGCTCAGGAATATATTAAACATAATTTAATAACTTGAAAGACAAATTCACGCATGATCTAGCATTGAGCACTATAGACGGAATGGGACATACTGCTCACTGTGCTAAGTAAATGTTGTTGACAGTTGAGAGATTTGGGTGGCTCTTAACAACGAGGTCTAGAGGTGGGAATAGAGCGGCGTCGGAATGAAAGGACGGGGGAAATCGGAGATCCCTGAGAAAAGTCGCCGAACAGGTGCATCGTCCGGAACGATGCTCACTAGGCGAAAATACGGGAGTGGCCCGGCCGGGGATTGAACCCAGTTCGTCTTGGTGGGAGGCGAGCAGGCTAACCGCTCAGCCACCGCGGCCCCTGCTAAGCATATGAAGTGAGTAAGTGATGGACTTAGATCGTGGTTAACTGCTGACGGTGTTAACTGTGTTGAAGTTGTAGCGTCAGCGGAATGCAATGATTATGGAAAGGAAAACGGAGCACCACGAGATAACCCGCCGGCGAACAGAAAATCAGGAGTGAACCTGCCGGGAATCGAACCCGGTTTGCCATAGTGTGAGGAGGCCTTTGTTTGAAAATGTTAACATCCAGTATGCGCAATTGTACGTATCACAGAGGGAAGTTCTTTTCTCCGGCACTGTACTCTGTGACGCCTAATGCCCGCGATCTTCTCTGTGGGTAACTGATTCGCAGTGCTACTGTTCTAGTTTATGAATGATTCATGTTATTACAACCGAACACAAAGCCTACATCTCATTGGTTGACATAACGAAACGAGTCGCTTGTCCGGTTAAAGTACAGAATGCATCAAAAATCTCCCGTCTGCATCATCCGAAACCGCAAACTAAGTGTGGTCTGAAAGTGCTAAGCTGAAGATGTTTCTATCAACATAAAAATGTCTGATTCAGAACACAAGAATAATAGCCAGTGTTGTAAAACTGGCTTTCGTTGGTGTCCAATACAAATTCATTCTTGATGCCGAGCATTCAGTCGTGCAGTGGCGTGTCTTACTAGCATTCTGGAGGTCGTAAGTTCAATTCAGGAATACATTAAGAAGTGGGTTTTACCAAAGATTTTAACCATTTAAATTCCAGACAAAGTTACACCTTGGCATTTTCCTGCCCAGATATAATATGTTGACATCTCATTGGCGTTTGCTGTTTGCCATAAACATAAAGTATAAAAAAAAATGGTTAAGGAAGATTTTCATTTCTTTTTGGCTTTCGAAACTTTGAGGCAATCTAGGTATCTAAAATGTGGGTTCTTTAAAAAAGACGCCAAAAGAATAATAATGATAAAAGTTGTTCAGACGACGCTATGTTCAGTTTAGTCACTGGCGTACGAGAACTGTTGTTGCCTGTAAAAAAAATTGCCAGTAAAACTGTTTAATATATCGTGTGTTAAATGCGGAAAATAACTGCGCAGAAAATGACACTTTGTTCGCCAATTGATATCTGATTGATAACTACGTGTGCCCGTTTTTGTAATAAAACGTTTTCTGTGTCATTATATAGCCTATTGAAATAAAAGGTTAAATGGAATATTGCCGGACCAAATACGAGATTGTTTTGTTTTATATTACTGCTGTGCAGAGAGAAATGAGTTTAATTCAACATTGAGCTAACGGCGATAAGCGACCAACGCATACCTTATAATTTGCAAACAATTCCATTTGAAAGTTGATTGATGTACCGAAACATATTCCACAGGTTGCATAGCCACAATTTTATAATCGTAGCAGATAAATTGTTGTGAAATTCGCTATCGCGATCACAATATAGTACTTCACGTAACATTTCATATGAATGCGGTGTTCAAATGTGTATAAAGGGAACACCGATACACACATACCGACGAAAACTACACGGTTTTATTAGCATGTTTATTTAAGTTAAATTGATATGAAGAGCAAAAACTCAAGGCAGGTAGCTTGACTGTAATCCAGTTTTCAACGAGTTAACATTAACTGGAAACGCCTCTTTCCTTTCCAGCTTCTAGCTGTTAGTGTTTTTGAAAATTCAGTGAAAATATAGCTGGAGGCGACATGTAAAGTTTTTGCTACACTCACAAGTAGACTTATGCAATCAACGAGCTGTCCCTATTACAATAAATTATCTTCGTGGTAGTGGGTAGTATTTTCTCAGTGTTCGATTCCTGCCACAGATCCTTTCAATATTTTGAATCCGTTTTGGACCTGAAAAATTACTTCAGCATAGGCGCNTGTTCGATTCCTGCCACAGATCCTGTCAATATTTTGAATCCGTTTTGGACCTGAAAAATTACTTCAGCATAGGCGTACGCAGAGGGAAAAGATGCCATTAGGAAACTAAATCAATAATCTTGCCAATTGCGTATTCTCACTAGACAGTCTGCGTGCTTAAAATGGTTACTGAATTAAAAATATGTTTGGTATAGCATAGAATATTTGTAATGAATGTGTTTAAATAAATTTTTTTTTTTTCGCGGTTTGTGTTCCCCATTACCTGACTCTGTGGAAGCCTGCGTACTTCAGAATCGCCACACGATTTATTTGGGTTACAACCAGTCTTTAGGACTGTCGAAAGACTTCATCTTTACCAAAGCTGTCTTCTTCACTTTACGGGGTTTGGCTGCAGTCTGTTCCAAGCTTTACTGGCTCCATTTTCTTGTGAAGTTTCTGAGCAATTGATAATTTTTCATGGAAAAGATTTGCCAGTCCTTCTGCAAAACACTCATTTCAGAGGATCAGGTTTGATTTAAGGATGTCCTTTTCCTTAGGAAACTCTGTTTCTCTTGATCTTTATAACGTAACTTACACCCCCATAGACCCCCAAAGGATAGGGACACCGCACATTTTGACTGACTTTAAGTGTGTTCATTTTAAAATTTGTGCAGAGCTGGGCACAGAACATGGACCACAACGCGACGAGCAATTTCACATATATAATACATATATAATAGCCCGGGAGCGGCATTTTGTTCCCATTTCTCACCTCCCTGATCCCCTCACATTTAGTGACGGCAGAATTAGCTGGCGATCTTGGATAATAAAAGCATCCAGAATAAAACAGAANCTGATCCCCTCACATTTAGTGACGGCAGAATTAGCTGGCGATCTTGGATAATAAAAGCATCCAGAATAAAACAGAACGACTGTAAGGGCAGGAAGACAACTTGCTATGAAATATTTTTTTTAACAAAATTTGTTATTTGTTATAGAATATTAGTGACTATGTTCTAGTTATAGTAGTTTGTATACAACTGTGTAAACTTGATGTACGTGTTACTTTTTATTTTAGTAATTTAGCTGATTCATTGAAGTTCAACTTACTTATGGAAAAAAATATTTTTTGAAAGAAAAATTAAGTTTTATTGACTTTCTAATTTAAAAAAAAACGTATGAACAGATGCATTTATGAATTTAAAACGCTTCAAAGTTTAGTGAAAACGGTGCATAAAATACATTTTGCTGCAGGGTTCAACTAGAAACGTTACGCCAGAGCATCTGGAGCTGTTCTCCACGTTTGAGACCGAGGAGCGCTGGAGCTGTAAGGGCTACTCTACCACGCCTATCAAGTGCGCCATCGCCGCTACACGCAAGGCTCTGAAATGGTGTGCAGTGTTTCTATTGTGCTGCGTGCACCTATTGGGATTTCAAGCGGTCAACCTATCATTTTATTCGTGGGAAGTTTGTAACAAATTTCCATGTAGGGCTCTATACCAGTTTCGCAGGAATTCAACCGGAATATTTAAAGCTATAACAGTCTGAAAATTAATTTTTTAGCTATGTTGAAGCGCCCCAGGTTAAGGCCCTTTCACATCTTCAAATTTTTCTTCAAGTTACCGTCAATTTTTATTTAATTCAATTAATTGAATGTTATATGACGCCATTCAAACGTCATAATCGCGGAAATGTTCTTTTTCAGTTTCTTGAATATCTTATTTTTCTTCAAGATTTTCGTTTTGAACATGTTCTATATTTTCTTGAATTCAAAATTGCAATCGCTGATCACAGTTTTTCTGACAATATTAATGGAAGATATCTCATAATAGTATACTTGTGGGCATACAAATTTAAGGCCCCCGTCTATCTGGAACTTTTTCCCACGTTTAGGCCGAGAAGCGCGGGAGCGATAAGGGCGACACTGCCACGCGCATCAAGTACGCCATCGCCGCTAAGCGCAAGGCTATGAACTGGCGTGCAGTGTTCTCATCATGCTGCGTGTACCTATGGGACTTTCAGCGGTGACCATATTATTTTATTAGTGGGAAGTCTTTAGGAAGGTTCAGTGCAGGCCCCTATAGTAGTTTTGTATGTATCTGATGCGTGCATTTTGAGCTACAGCGCCTTGGAAAGGCCGTTTTTTTTAGCGGTTTTGGAGTACTCTGAAATGATGTTTCTTACGTACGTGATATTTTGAAAGTACTTAACAGCTCTCGTCTGAAGTGTGTGTTCTTTTCGTAGATCAGCACGTTGGACGCACGCTTAATAGTTTCGTTGAAAAACGTGTATTTGGAACACTCTGCAACGCAGTTCAAGCGCCAGGTAGACGGGCGCCTTAAATCTGTTACAAAATAAGGATGCATATTTTTAAAAAATACAATATGCAATAATATGAAGACAATGTGTTGTGGTTTAACCAATTATTTTCGTGTAATGCCAGAGTCGCAGATACTTATAAAAATTTAGTTTTGGTATTTTTTTTAATACTGACATCAATAAAATGTTTGTAATAAATTATCATGTGGAGACCAGTTAAAGTTCCAGATAGATGGGCGCATTAATATTGGTTGTAGGGGCGTTGCATCTGCTATTCAAGCAACCCATCTCTCTCTCCAAGTAGCAGAAGTCAGTTGGCCCACCTGGGAAAATCTGCTTATACACGAGCAGCTGACAAACGTAATGCACTCACAGATGCACGTGCCCCACATGACGTCTCTTGACTGTTGTATGCTGTTAGCCACATACGGTGCACTGTTCAGACAACTTCCCTGTACCAAAATACAATCTGTCTATAAGCGACCCGATTCTACGTAGCCGACTGTACCGCAAGCATGCTGGTACAATTAGTGGGACATGAGTGGCAGCGGTGGGTTACTGGCTGACTGCTTTTGACCTGCCATAAGTTAACCAACTGTCGTCAGCCAACTGTTGGCAAGCCACTTGTGGCCCAGCTATTGGCCACATGTAGCCCAGTTACTTGCCACTTATAATACAGCTAATGGTTTCTTGTGGCCCACTTTAAAAGCAGCTCGCCACCACTAATAATTATGTTTTCCGCCAACAAGAATGATTTATTTGCCATCTTCGGTGTATGCTATAATTAGCATTATTTGGGGGCCACCACTTCTCCGATTGTCCATTTCTCCGATGCCAACTAAGCCACTTCTCCAGTTGTGCATTTCTCCGATTGTCCAATTCGCCGAAGTCAACTAAGCCACTTCTGAAATTGTCCACTTCTCCGATTGTCCACTTCTCCGATTGTCCATTTCTCCTATGCCAACTAAGCTACTTCTCAGATTGTCCATTTCTCCGATGCCAATTATGCCACTTCTCCGATTGTCCATTTCTCCGATGCCAACTAAGCCACTTCTCCAATTGTGCATTTCTCCGATTGTCCAATTCTCCGAAGCCAACTAAGCCACTTCTAAAATTGTCCACTTCTCCGATTGTCCATTTCTCCGATGCCAACTAAGCTACTTCTCAGATTGTCCATTTTTCCGATGCCAATTATGCCACTTCTCCGATTGTCCATTTCTCCGATGCCAACTAAGCCACTTCTCCAATTGTGCATTTCTCCGATTGTCCAATTCTCCGAAGCCAACTAAGCCACTTCTAAAATTGTCCACTTCTCCGATTGTCCATTTCTCCGATGCCAACTAAGCTACTTCTCAGATTGTCCATTTTTCCGATGCCAATTATGCCACTTCTCCAATCGTCCATTTCTCCGATGCCAACAAAGCCACTTCTCCGATTGTGCATTTCTCCGATTGCTGCTTGTCCGCCTGCGGTGGGGTAGATGCTACCCCCACTCCGGCACTCTGTCTTTGCTTTCGACTCCCTTTCTTAATTTTCGCAGGCCAACAAGAGACGAGCATTTACTGGCAGTACCTGACTGGCCGGCAGGCACACCCATCTGCGGCAATCACTCCGACTATTCATGAGGTCTTCCATACAGAAACTACATAAATGCAGTGTAATATTTTTACAACTTTTATAAACACACGGTTATTGTAGCGATAGTAACATTTTGTGGTACCACATAAACTAGTATTCTTCACATAGAATACTCACGAATAATACACTTCAAAATGCTCCTTTATAAAATAAGTCTGTCTCTGTAGCGGAGTTGAGGTGCGGTGCTTTTAATGCTCGCTAGCAAAACCATTTACGCTAGGCGTAGGTTTAGTTTGATACCTGGCAAATTCTGAAGTTGGGAAGTAGGTATTGATTCTGCTCTGCGGCGTGAGGCGCTAGCATTTGATGCTAGCCCTCAGTGACAGGGCGTAGGAATACATCGACACTGTTGTCTCTAGGTCCAATTTACTAATAAATTACACTTTGTTTGCGAGTTCACATAATCGAGTTTTATTGTTGCTTGAACAGGTTAACTGGTACATGAACTCACGAGACAAACTCCCCTCCCCTTTTTCTATGTAGGCTACATATGGTTTGACGCCGCGATTGGCGTCGTGGGGGGGGGGGGGAAGATTCTTCACACTTGGTGTAGAACTACTTATCTGACACTGCTGCGCTGTCTTCCCTCGGCTGGCGGTGGGGCGTCCCGACGCCTGCTCTCGGAACCCCTCCTCCCGGGTCCACTCAGCACTCTTCGTTTGACGAAGTCGGACTGGCTTTTCTCGGATTCTTCCCGCCGCACGTCCCGCTTGACGGCCTCCGACTGAGGTCCACGTCTTGATGCATTTGGCGAACTCGTTTTCTCTCGGCTCCCGGTACACCCTTCTCGTTTGACGAAGTCTGACTGACTTTTCTCGGATTCTTCCCGCCGCACGTCCCGCTTGACGGCCTTCGACTGAGGTCCACGTCTTGATGCATTTGGTGAAGTCGTTTTCTCTCGGCTCCCGGTACACCCTTCTCGTTTGACGAAGTCTGACTGACTTTTCTCGGATTCTTCCCGCCGCACGTCCCGTTTGACGGCCTCCGACTGAGGTCGACGTCGTGATGCATTCTCGATCCTCGACTGACTCCGACTGACTGACTGACTGCTCGATCCGCGACTGACTGATTGACTGACTCGTTCATCGCACTGGCTTCGTCCGGCTCCGACCCGGACGCCTCGCTTCAGGTCCCCCGACTGACTGCTTCGACATCTCTCAACTGACTGCCCAGTTCCTCCCTACTTCGTGTGGTTTTGTAGCGTCCATCACCATATTCAACTTCCCCTGTCTCTGCATGTGGTCCGGGGTGCTTGTCGTCCCCCTTGGGTCATAAAACAGGTGGTCGCTGCTCGTGTGGTCCGCAGCCGGCCTGGCGTCGTCCCTTGATTCTGGCCTGGAAGTTTATTGTCCCGTTCTGCACGCACGCCCGCTAAAAGCTCTCATGGTCTATTGCGGTACAAGCCCAGGATAGACGCAGCTGGTGGTGGGATCTTGGTGTCCCTTGGGCAGCTGCAAAATGCAGCTGTGTCCGCGCCCTGGTGCCTTCCGTTGTCTCCGGATGTCGTCTGCACGTGCAGGAACAGTTGCACGTGCAGAAACCTTTGGTAGCGTGCCTTTGCAGCTGCGAGGCTCCTGGCGTCACTCTGCCGGCACGTCCACAAAACCCTTAATCCTTATTGTTGTCGTCCGCCTGCGAGCTTCGCCAGAGCGTGTGTTCTGACGAATGAAATATAGGTACGCAGAATGCGTCAAGTTGTACTAAGGTTTATTATATTCAGGTTTGGAGCAAAACAAGATACCTTATTTGACAGTTTGACATAGGGAAAATTCCCACCGTTAAGTGCGCTCGTGTTCTAAGCTGGATATAAATGTATAAAAGTTTTTGTTTGGCCTTAATTGTGATATAGTCTATATTTGCCGAAGCCAAGTATAAAGTATTAACTTTATTTTGTAACTACACACCTAAAAAAATTTTTCACCGCCATGATCATTGATTTACTAGGTTGCTGACAGCCAAAGAAAGCATGGAATGAAAATATACACTATCTGTTCAGACTACCAAGGAAAACTCACACCCCTGCATTACCCACAAAGGCCACAGAAGCTGGGGTGATAAGAATGCGTGTCTCGCCTTTGGTTGGCCGCTAAAAAAAAAGTCCAAGCGGACATCCTTTGTAAGTAACCAAATTTACAGGTGCTGGAAAATATTCTTGAAGTGTATTTAATGTAGAAAAATGCTTTTTGTAGTATACTGCAGTTGTGAGATATGGTTGCGGCTATCAACACATCTGCCTAAAAAACGTCTGGATAAAGAAAAATTATTTATTTGCGCACACTGAGTTATAACATTGCACGGCTTTGTTTTGTGGCCGGCTCGTCAAGACATTATGGTATGGAACGAAAACAACTGGAAGACATTTTCTTACCCCTTTTACTTCTGAAAACTTTCGAAGACTCTGGACGATACAGCTATTTAATAAAACATAACCAAAGGAACACATGGAATAAAATATTTAAGATCAAAATTACTTCTGAAAATACCACACTACAAATATGCTTGGAAAATAATTTCTTTAATAAAATCATTTGTTATAACATTAAAAGAAAACTTTTGGAATTAAAATAGTACTCTTTTTGATTATCCTGGTCATATTTAGTAGGACAAGAAAAATCCATAGATTTTTATAACATTAGCTTATATCGTTATTTAAGTAGACTTTAACAATCAGCTTTTCCGCTAATAGATAAAGTTCGAGAGAAATTAAAAAAAAAACTTAAAACTTAATTAAATTATTATAAGTAATAATTTTGCTTTGCTCCGAGCTACTGATTCTTTCTACCAGTATATTATGAATTAAATTGTGGAAATCAGTTCGGGTTTTAATTTCCAATATGGCAGCTATAAGTTTACAACTAATAATTTGAAATTTAAACCCTGCATTAAAAATTAAATATTCGTAAAATTATGATGTTGTTTTAAAAATTTCGCAGAAGTCTTGTAGTTGTCGACGATCTGGGACCTGAACTGAGTATTCGCCAGTATGATACGGGCTGTCTTCTGTCTTGATATACCCGAGGCTCACGGCCCTGTAGTGCAATGTTGAAGTGCATTCTGCACTTTATGTAGGGTTAGGGCTGCAGAACTATTAAAATATGGAAAAACACCCGGGCAGCGATCATGCAGACCTTCTTATAATTGCGCTTACACGTCCTCGTCCCATCTCTGGGTGGCCTGTTCCAGAACTCGTAAACAGACCTTTAA
>NQII01009996.1:23503-42543 GCA_002778355.1 Clitarchus hookeri
TTGGCTGAGCGGTTAGCCTGTTCGCCTCCCACCAAGGCAAACCGAGCTCAATCCCCGGCCGTGTCACCGGATTTTCGCAAGTGGGAATCGTGCCGGACGATGTCGTTGGTCGGTGGGTTTTATATAGGTGATCTCCCGTTTCTCCTCCCACTCCCTTTTATTTCCGGCGCTGCTCAATACTCACCTCAATCATCCTCATCGGCTCTCAAGACCTCGCTGTTAAGAGCCGTCCAAATCTCTTCACTTCACTTCTGACTTCTCTCTGTGCATTCTGTATAGAGGGTCTCGCTCTTAGATTCCAGTGTAGTGTGTAACGGACATTCACTCTCTCTTTCCAATACATCATTTATGTCGTTAATGCTGTCCTTGTTCCTGCGTGCACTGTTGCCTGATGAGTAGAGACCTGAAAAATTCGCGAGTTCAATGACCTGTAGGCTATACTCCACTTTCGTATGCAAAATCATGCAGATATTACTGTTCATTGGTTGCTTATTGTATTAGCGGAAGACGGTGATTCGGTCTGCATTTTACTGTGTATTTATTATTGGCTCAGAGTTGTCCAGGGGGTGTAATTTAACGGATGGACCAATAGCATTAGAAATACAAACGTACGGGGTTTCGAATTCTAGCTTGTCCCGAATGGAAAAAGCGAATTTTTCAGGTCTCTACTGATAAGTTATCTTTCTGCAGCCTAAAAAAAAAAAATGCCATTTTCATTGCTTGCGCAATGATAGTGTTTCTCACAGGTTTCAGTTTCAAAGGAGCCGCCTAGCTATGCGTCGCAGGATTTGATTCATTTGCGAGTTGTCAGGGGCGTAAACAGATCGAGTTCTCCTAATCAGGCCGTTTCCTTCGCAGCCCATTTGTTACGCAGTCTGCCGGTCACGTCGCAAAGTTGGAGTAATCTGGCAACAGTGCGTGCCATTCACGCCGTGCTGCAATACACAGCCCTAGCAGGGCGTATTGTTCGGGATGCTGTCTGCACGTGAGGCCAGCGACCGGTTTACTCGGGGACACGGCGGTGTACGCGTAATCTGGGAGTCGTCGACGCCAATTTTGTGACGCACGTGTCATCGCTGGCCCTGTGACAGTCACCCCTCCCCCCTCTCTCAACCCTCTCCCTGTCGCTAATCTCGGCGATACCATAATACCTGTGATTTATTCGCGGCGCTTGATCAAGCGACCTGTCTTTCGCGCCCCGTCACTCTGATCGGCTTTAACGACCTGGATCAGAACATGGCTGGTTGAGTTGGGTTTACGCGAAACACGTGCACTGGCTTCCTTTTCCCATTTCTCTCTCTCTCTCTCTCTCTCTCTCTCTGCCTGTCTCCTATCGCGTCACAAACGCAAACTGTCCGCGGAACGTGGCAAAACCATGCAACCATAAAAAAAAAGGAAAATAAATAGTGCATCGTTCTAAATGGATGTGGGGGTAGTAATGCTGGAATGTGGGTTCAAGTTACCGTGTTGGCAAGAAGTAATTTTCATTATTCGTGACTTATATTTTGAATTTTTTTTTTCCTTTTCTATGCTTGTACACTCATCACACTTAAGTTCTAGAGGAAAAAAAAATTTTATGTCCACTTCTCTGTACTGTAAGTTGTAGTTCAATCCTATCATTTGTTTTGCAGCTTCTACATGTAAACTGTTTGTAGTTCTACAAAGGATTTNTGTAAGTTGTAGTTCAATCCTATCATTTGTTTTGCAGCTTCTACATGTAAACTGTTTGTAGTTCTACAAAGGATTTTCTTAGTAACTGGGCTTCCAAACATTTTTCTTGTAAAAGTACAAGAATATTTTTACAGTGCAGGCAATACTCTAAGGCTTGGATAAAAGAAAAAGGTGTGTTGAAATAAAATAATTATATTTTCGTCATTTTGAAAATAGGCGTCTGAGCCACTTATAAACATATCACTTGACATGGGGTACCGTAGTACTTCTTGTTTGCCACATTTGGTACGAATCGGTTAAATGTTTCCCGAGACATAAAAAAATTATATATTCATGTGGCACTATCTTACAAAATTGTGGACAAAATAGGCTATATTTTAGCATATTCGATGCTTGTAGTTGATACTTTCAGCATACAAAATGTGATTTAAATTGGTTAAACAGTATGGTATATATATACCGAATTAACCTAAAATATTAAATGGGTGCCACATTAAAATAAAAGCCTTATACATTTAAATTGTTTAAATCAACATAGCCTACCATAGTTTTAGTTACCTGCCAAATTTGGAAGGGGTCTATTACATAATTTCCGTGATATAATGCAACAGCATTATTTTTTCATGAAGTGCTATCTTACAAAATGGCGGGCTAGTAACATTACATATCACTAAAATTAAATATATACATGATCTACTGACAAAGTACGAAATTTATTTTAAATTGTTAAATTGGTTCCTGAGATATGAAATGATACCTTAAATATTAAAACGGGCACCATTTTGAAAATAAGCACACACCTTGGTCGAAAACTATAAAACNATGAAATGATACCTTAAATATTAAAACGGGCACCATTTTGAAAATAAGCACACACCTTGGTCGAAAACTATAAAACTATACTGTCTTCACCATGTAGTATGCCTATGTGTACAGAATTTTGTGAAATTCGGGTTCCAAAGATTTCACGGGCACACACACAAACACACACACAGTCAGATACAGACAGATATAACACGCAACCAGAAGAGCGATTCCATAAGTCTTTTACTTTCCTTCGTGAAGCGGGCTTTAAAAAATACAGTTTCCACACGCGTTTTTGAACAGTTGAGCCCGCGCGTGCGAAAAAGAACAATATTTTTTCGCAAACTATCCTACGTTATTTTATAATGAAAGAAAGTAATTGAACTAGTATGAAAGGTAACCGTATACGTNTGAAATGATACCTTAAATATTAAAACGGGCACCATTTTGAAAATAAGCACACACCTTGGTCGAAAACTATAAAACGATACTGTCTTTACCATGTAGTATGCCTATGTGTACAGAATTTTGTGAAATTCGGGTTCCAAAGATTTCACGGGCACACACACAAACACACACACAGAGTCAGATACAGACAGATATAACACGCAACCAGAAGAGCGATTCCATAAGTCTTTTACTTTCCTTCGTAAAGCAGGCTTTAAAAAATACAGTTTCCACACGCGTTTTTGAACAGTTGAGCCCGCGCGTGCGAAATCGAACAATATTTTTCGCAAACTATCCTACGTTATTTTATAATGAAAGAAAGTAATTGAACTAGTATGAAAGGTAACCGTATACGTATTCAACCCACTAGTCTAGTTTACTTTAGGTAGTCCAATTACAGTTTATTCACGGTTTATTCGCACTTTTTTTTTAATCAAACCTTTGAAAAACCACCCCATGTATGACGTGTTTGGTTTTTTTCNGTATTCAACCCACTAGTCTAGTTTACTTTAGGTAGTCCAATTACAGTTTATTCACGGTTTATTCGCACTTTTTTTTAATCAAACCTTTGAAAAACCACCCCATGTATGACGTGTTTGGTTTTTTTCCTTCCTAAATACGTCGGGCATCAGAAGCGTTTTATACTTGGGTTGACATAAAAGTAGCTTATCTTTTCTTAAATAAAACTTTTACATATTAAATTTTATCTATAAATCATAATATTCTATTCATAATTACTATGATAAATACAGATAGAAAAACCGTATATTGGTAATGTCTAGTATGAAATAGTTCATATAAAAAATTTTATTATACTGAGTGCTCACGAATGCGGTGCGTTGTCCCATTGGTGTAATTTTCTAGACTCGGNATATTGGTAATGTCTAGTATGAAATAGTTCATATAAAAATTTTTATTATACTGAGTGCTCACGAATGCGGTGCGTTTTCCCTTTGGTGTAATTTTCTAGACTCCGTTAAGCTTTGTTAACGTGAGCTGAAGGAATGGTCTGAAAGGATAACTTTAGCAGGGCTTCATTAAAGTTGAAAGTAACCGCGAATGGACAACAGGATGGTTTTTTATGTCGAAAAAATAATGGGATAAACGCGCATGCTTTGTATTGATGGCCGCCTACGAACTCACGCAGCCTCAGTGGTTCGCAGAATCTCGTAGTTCAGTAATCGGCCTGGAGAGTAGCAGCTATCAAAACTTCACTACTCGTACCGGAACGCTGCCAGTGTGTTACAGTTCTACACTGGAGAGCCAAAAAAACTGTCATAGGCGTGCGTACGCAAATAGCAGAGATATGGAACCAATCAGAGTAACGCGATGCGGTCGACAGCGCCTATATAAGACAACAAGCGCCTGGCGAAGTTGCTAGATCGGGTACTGCTGCTACAATGGCAGGTTATCAAGATTTAAGTGAGTTCGAACGTGGTGTTATAGTCGGCGCACGAGAGATGGGACATAGCATCTCCGAGGTAGCGATAAAAGTTGGATTTTCGCGTACAACCATTTCGCTAGTGTACCGTGAATATCGGGAATCCGGTAAAACATCACATCTTCTACATCGCTGCTGCCGGAAAAAAGATCGTGAACTAACGGGACAAACGACGACTGACGATACTCATTAAACGTGACAGACGTGCAACCCTTTCTCAAATTGGCGGCGATTTCAATGCCTCCTGCATACCTTCAGACATTAGTCGAGTCCATGCCACGTCGTCTTGCGGCACTTCTGCGTTCTCGCGGGGGGCCCTGCACGATATTAGGCAGGTATACCAGTTTTTTTATTCTTCAGTGTAGTTTATGCAGAAGCGATCCCAGTTGTGGCGAAGCTGTTCTGTGGCATGAGATGTCTCCTGTGTCACAGAAAAATTGTTACCTGCTGTTGAAACTATATACACTACAAGCGAACCGGCACGGNTAGTCGAGTCCATGCCACGTCGTCTTGCGGCACTTCTGCGTTCTCGCGGGGGGCCCTGCACGATATTAGGCAGGTCTACCAGTTTTTTTATTCTTCAGTGTAGTTTATGCAGAAGCGATCCCAGTTGTGGCGAAGCTGTTCTGTGGGATGAGATGTCTCCTGTGTCACAGAAAAATTGTTACCTGCTGTTGAAACTATATACACTACAAGCGAACCGGCACGGGGTTCACCCGGTAACAATTTAGATTTTACAGCGATACTTTGAAAGACAAAAATGGCTACTGTGGGTCATCCTTAAAAAATAAACATATGCTATCCCTGACTTTTCTGTAGACCTCATTGTGAGCTACAATTCTGTAGTATTAATGTGATGGATCTCTTATGGTTTAGTCAGCGCATGCCATGGAAGCGCACTAAAAGCGGTTTTTTACGACTTGATTACAAACGGTTTGACATTTCTCTACCATCCTTACATTAAAAAAAAATGTTTTATACACCAAAACTTCCTCCAGAAATTCTTTAAATGATGTTGGAAACCGCATCGAAATCGATCAAGTAGTTTAGAAGTGCTAAGCGAATACACAGACAGACGCGGATAAGCGACTTTGTTTTATACAATTTAGAGATGTTTTTGAACCACTCCGATATTCTCCGGCAGGTTGCTCCTTACGAAGGTATAAGACGAAACGTGTGAACTATTTTTATCTTAAGTGATTATTAAGGGAGCTATGTACTCCCAAAAAATACAGTTAAGGAATATTTTTACTTAAAATGTTATAAAATACTTGTGATTAATTATTAATCCGGTTAACACATATTTGTATAACATGGACGTTACATCTCATTAAGTATATGGGGGTTGCCACCTTATGTTTGCAAGAAATTCTGTAACAACAAGCTGTAAACGATTTGCTAATGCACATTANGTTTGCAAGAAATTCTGTAACAACAAGCTGTAAACGATTTGCTAATGCACATTATGAATCAGCGCGTTTAAATAAACCGAAAAGGTAGTCATGTCGGAATGCTTTTAAATAAATCGTTTCCGAAAAATCCATGCAGNTATTAATCCGGTTAACACATATTTGTATAACATGGACGTTACATCTCATTAAGTATATGGGGGTTGCCACCTTATATTTGCAAGAAATTTTGTAACAACAAGCTGTAAACGATTTGCTAATGCACATTATGAATAAGCGCGTTTAAATAAACCGAAAAGGTAGTCATGTCGGAATGCTTTTAAATAAATCGTTTCCGAAAAATCCATGCAGNAGCGCGTTTAAATAAACCGAAAAGGTAGTCATGTCGGAATGCTTTTAAATAAATCGTTTCCGAAAAATCCATGCAGAAATTTTGTAATAGGAGGTGAGTGGCCTGAAAGGTAGGCAACGTACCCAGCGCAAAACTAGCGACTGAACGATACGCGAGTGGAAAACGGGCAGCACTCGCTATAATTACTTTAAACGTGCAAAGAGTCGCGTGCTGAATGCGAGTCCCTTTCGAGTTTCATTAACGAATGGTGAGGGCAGGTTGATGTATTGTACAGCATCAAGGCGAAACGTCATTAAATAACTGGAAATGCACTATGACCGAAACATGATCACACGGCAGATAATGTAACAAACTAATGCACTGAAACATTACTAATTCGTGTAGTATTTGCAATAGTATGTGTACTTTTAACACTGTTTACATGAACTGTTCGACGGTATTACCATTGCCTTCAAGACAGGCTATGTGTGTTGCCTACCTCGCAGGCCACTCCACGTCTGTTTTGACATGTCAACAAGGATTAAAAAAAAAAAAAAAAAAAAAAAAAAACGGTTCACCTGAAAATGTTTCGACAAGACGAACTTTTATGTTATTTAGAAGTGTTTATTCGTAATTTGTATAAACAAATTGTTAACAGCTTAGTGTTACTAAGTTCCATGCGAACATATAGTAGCTACCTCCTTTTATTTAATGAAGAGGAATGACACAACCAACTTCGTTTCCAGAGGTGTAAGATCTCAGTTATACGAATTACTGTTCACCGATTTTTTACTTAATAGCAAGAACTCTGTAAATTTTTAAATTGAAAGATTTTCAAAACGTGACTTTCCGGGGGGTGTAATAATGTCGTAAATGCGTTAAAATGGGTAAAAGAGGAAATTANAAGATTTTCAAAACGTGACTTTCCGGGGGGTGTAATAATGTCGTAAATGCGTTAAAATGGGTAAAAGAGGAAATTAAAAAATTTTATAAAGTTTTTATCAAAATAAAATGATACATACTGTTACAAGTCGCCTGGGGCGTATCCGAATTCGTAAGGGTTGGAGGTGTTAATAAAAATTAAATAACCAAATGCAATTTTTTTATTACAGTAAAAATACACATGGATATTATTAACGACATTAAACTTCTTATATCCNAAGATTTTCAAAACGTGACTTTCCGGGGGGTGTAATAATGTCGTAAATGCGTTAAAATGGGTAAAAGAGGAAATTTAAAAATTTTATAAAGTTTTTATCAAAATAAAATGATACATACTGTTACAAGTCGCCTGGGGCGTATCCGAATTCGTAAGGGTTGGAGGTCTTAATAAAAATTTAATAACCAAATGCAATTTTTTTATTACAGTAAAAATACACATGGATATTATTAACGACATTAAACTTCTTATATCCNAATAACCAAATGCAATTTTTTTATTACAGTAAAAATACACATGGATATTATTAACGACATTAAACTTCTTATATCCACTATTACTCTTGTCATTGTCAGTCAGAGTGATATATAATACCTACCTCAATTCTTATTAAAGTACTTATCACTGTCGCTATATTGGTTACGATCGCTTAATTCACTCTCATTTTACACACATGTCACTCACACATCCAGTTAAATAGTCTCGTCCGCCAGTCTCACTTTTCACTGTACTTGCATTCCGCATACTTCCCTTCCGCTAGTCACTCGTCGCCACTCATCGCTTCGCTGTCTTCGCACACCTGGCTCTTTCCAGAATGTCGACTCGGATACTCTGATGCTCATTGCGGCTTGGATAGTATTGCTGGTCTGATCCACAAAGTTCTCCACGCCCCGAGGCGGGGGCGATGACAAAAACATTCTTGCTGCGATAACCCGTGATAAAACCCCAGAGATTCTGCCGGTCTCACAGCAGTCCGGGGGTATATATTCATAAATTGCGGGGCTCAAAACCTACGTAATCGCCTCAGGCGTGGAAGAACATGCCGGTAAACTCTTCCGACAGAATTCAAACTCGGCGATGACGTCGCTGATGACGACGGCGCTGCACCACACAGGTCACGTGATGGAACGTAGTCCTGGAGGAGGGGAAACAGCATGCCCGCATTCAGTTTAGTTGTGAGTTGAGAGATTTGGGCGGCTCTTAACGTCTGAGGTCTTGAGAGGCCGATGAGGGTGAGGCGAGGCGAGTATGGAGCAGCGCCGGAATGCAAGGGAAGGGGAAACGGGAGGTCCCCGAGAAAACCCGCCGACCAGCGGCGTCGTCCGACATGATACCCGTATGCGAAAATCCGGGAGCGACCCCGCCGGGAATCCAGCCCGGTTCGCCTTGGTGGGAGGCGAGTGGTGTGACCACTAGGCCACTCCACTCAGAAGGACGAATCTTCGTTTTTTTCACGCATAGCCACCCACCATGCATGCTGAGGACCTACGTGAGGGGAAACCAGACGACAAACTCCGTCACTCCATTCACTACAAACTAACATTTGTTTTCACTGTAATTCAATGACATGATATAATAGCTGTTTTCAAACAAAATAATGTATTAAGTTGCTATTTTAGAACGTTTATTTGAGTTCCGTGTTATGTATAGACGTGCAATGAAACTGCGGGAAGGATTANTTAAGTTGCTATTTTAGAACGTTTATTTGAGTTCCGTGTTATGTATAGACGTGCAATGAAACTGCGGGAAGGATTCTTTGCATAGCTCCTAAATGGTAAGTCATAGGAAAAAAACGCGCAACAAATGTTTTATAAAAATCTTTTGGAGATTAATGTCTATAATAACACGTTTTTCTGTATAATACATGTTATGCGTTCCAATGAACTATATATACAAATTTTAGGTACAATTTTTCTTCAATCTTGTAGGGAGGTACAACATATATCTTACAGGGCACTTTCTAGAATATAATGACGTTACTTTTTCTTCCATTTTTACCTTTTTACTATTATAACACCTTTCTCACTGAAGTGTGAACTGAAAAGGATAGGAAAGGTCTTATTTAGCTTCGTCCGCGGAAACGTACGCTTGAAATTTAAACTATTTTTCAAACTACTGTTTCTCCAGTTTCTTGTTCTGTTTTCATTGGCGAATAATTTTTTGCTTGTCAGGTAATATATTTCATAATGAGTCACACCTCTCATTACTCTATATTCCTAGTTTACTCCCCAAAAATAATAGTATTTTATTTATTTCATGAGGAGTCCGTGAAACATTGAGTATTGCTGTGTGAGTTTCGGGTCGTATCTATAAGTACTAAACATATGATTGTGCTCGTAAGAAAAGGTAAGAGTGGAAATATTATGCGAAAACATCTCTTCCTCAAGTANTGAAATTTAAACTATTTTTCAAACTACTGTTTCTCCAGTTTCTTGTTCTGTTTTCATTGGCGAATAATTTTTTGCATGTCAGGTAATATATTTCATAATGAGTCACACCTCTCTTTACTCTATATTCCTAGTTTACTCCCCAAAAATAATAGTATTTTATTTATTTCATGAGGAGTCCGTGAAACATTGAGTATTGCTGTGTGAGTTTCGGGTCGTATCTATACGTACTAAACATATGATTGTGCTCGTAAGAAAAGGTAAGAGTGGAAATATTATGCGAAAACATCTCTTCCTCAAGTANGTACTAAACATATGATTGTGCTCGTAAGAAAAGGTAAGAGTGGAAATATTATGCGAAAACATCTCTTCCTCAAGTAAACACAGTAGTTAATGGCGTTTACCTGGGAAACCGTGATAATTTTGTTAAATTGCAATGCATTAGTTGGACATGACAAATAACCAGAGAACCGAAAACGTATGCTCCTAAAAATAAAATAAAATTTATATATAATGCACAAAATTTTATTTACAGCGATGGTACAGTGGAAGGTAAAAACTGAGAGCCTGAAGTCACATATTAAAGATTTTGCAGGAGAATTAAATCAGATTGAAAATCGTGAAGGTGGCATTATTAGTAGGTTCATATGTCAGTACCTATGTGCAAAATAACTACAGTATTTTTTCTTTGAGCTTGCTTTAAAATGTTTTACAGATAAAGCGGTTTTCTTTTACTTTTTAAAGTACAACATTTTACAAGTACAATGTTTTTCATTTATTCAATTATTTTTCAATTACTATTCGGCATTGCTTGGTTTAGGATTATTAAAGAGAAAACAAATATTTAAACAAAAATGAGATAGCGATTTGTTTATACTTATTATTTTATGATTATGATTTTTATCACTTTTAAATTTAAAAAAAAATTCCTTAAGCTCTGGTGGCCACCACTGATATGTTACCAATATCGTATACAGGGGCCGCAGTGGTGTAGTGTTCAGACTACTCGCTTCCCACTAAGGTGAACCGGGCTCGATTCCCGGCGGGTTCGCTCCCGGATTTTTGCTCGTGGGAATCGTGCCGGACGATGCCGCTGGTCGGCGGGTTTACACGAGGAACTCCCATTTCCCCCCCTCCCCATTCCGGTGCTTCTTCACATCCACATCTCTCAACACACTTCGGCTCTCAAGACCTCGATGTTAGCAGCAGCTCAATTCTTTCCCAATCTCTCCACAATTATGTACACCACTCTCAGTTTGCACGTAAAGCTGATAATATTTATTATATTTATTACGAAGTAAAATATATTATTTAATTTAAGACTANTCTCAGTTTGCACGTAAAGCTGATAATATTTATTATATTTATTACGAAGTAAAATATATTATTTAATTTAAGACTATCGCTTTGAACGTGAAGTGCCACTATCGACCACTCGAAACACACGCAGTGGCTGGTGTTTTGCGGGGTTAGTCGCAGCCTTCCTGTTGTTGATCGCTGCAGGCAGCTCGATGTAAGATTGTAGTTGCTCTAGCTTGTTGATTTGGAGCTGTAGGTGGTCCACTTTGGACGACACCCACTCCGATCCACGCTCTTGCCATGTTTCTTCCTCTTCGCATATTTTGATTTCACCAATCTCATTCGCAGTCTTGAATGCTCTTTTGTCTGTACTTTCGTTTTGTAGTATTCGGTTTTGCATAATCACACTCGAGCCACATACGAAATTTAATTGGGCCCTGCTCTCGTACTTCCTTGGTGAGTTGTGTGACTATCTTTTCCTTCACGCGAGCCAAAAATGTATAAATATCTTTTGAAGAACTACTCTTGTTTTGTGGGACTTTAAACTGCGCCAGGAAGCAGCTTCAGCCTCCACAAAACCGTTAGCATTAGTCTTCCTACACCCTGCCATGATTCTTAACCATGGCTGGTGCTCACTTAACGGTTTAAATGGCGATGGAGACTGCAAACGACTCATTTCGGAAGGCGAAGAACCTTTAAACTTACAGATTTTTACGTGTCTCTGCACGTTATCGCTCCTAGCAAATTTCATTTAGCAATTTCCACACTTATATGTCATTCGGATCAGCATTCTTCGTTCATCCATACTTATTGTGCCTTGGAGCATCGTGGTTGAACGCGGAGGTTTTTTTTGCAGGAAACGACATGGGTGAAGATGCATCTCTAGGGGCAGTAATATTTCGCGAAAATATTTCGAGACAAGATACAGTCCAAAGCACTGTAGGATCATCCAGCTTCTTTAATTGGCTAAAAAATGTTCAGGCCCGTGGCANATACAGTCCAAAGCACTGTAGGATCATCCAGCTTCTTTAATTGGCTAAAAAATGTTCAGGCCCGTGGCAACCGTTTGCGCACGAATCACGAAGGTTCAGTGTCGGAGTTACTTAGTCCTGAGTGTCTTGGTCAAAGACGGACACGGCACCAGCAGCCAATGGAGGTATAACAACGGCTGAGGTGTGTATACAGTATTGAATTCTACTGTGTGCTCCGATTTTTACGCGATAAGTCACTGGCCCTATGTATCGCATTTTCATATCCAGTCGATGGTGGAGCGAATGGCATCGCCGACGATGTAGGCAATCCGGCTGGAGCCAGCGATCATACAGCCGAAGACGAAGTCGGGAAGTCGGTCGTATTCACACCATTAAATGTATGCTTCACCTTGATCTCTACGGAGAAAATGAAAGAATACGAAATTAATACGTAAACATGTTTTAGGAGCTACGCAATAAATTAACTTCACACACATATGGCATAGGAAGCTAAATCTAAAAAAAAATAAATATATGTCGCAGTAAGTTTTATTTAAAGCTACGAATCTTCCGTGTCATATATCATGGAATATATGCTGTAATGGTCCGCTGGTTCAGGCAGGTATTTGAAATTGAGCAGATTATCATAATTTTGGTGCGAAAATAAATACCCACCGCGAACTACAGTGACGGATGAGCCGAACGCAATATAACTTACCAGAATTATCGCTATGAAAGTTAGGAGAGAGACGACGGTATGTCACCTGTCGCATAATGAGACGAACTGAGACAATATGCGAATCTGCCCTTCTTACATGCATGCCCAACCCGATTGTCACGTGACCACCAGCCAATCGCGAGCGACCATTGTGTCATAAAATAACTTACCTAATTTAGAGCTAAGAATGTCACGAAAGAGAAAACTATCAGTCACTTATTGCATCAAATGAAGAACTGAGACACTTTTTTTTACTAACCTACTCTATAACTAAGCGTTGTGTGTGCCCACGGTAGGATCGGGGGTTTATTGCGTTTCAGGTCTAAGCCCCATACGCCTACAAGGAAGGGAAATCATGCAAGGAGACATGCATCGCGGCAGCGAAGGATTGGGCTGCCATGGCCACGATTCGGCCATGAAAACCTCCCTAAGGTACACTAAGGGAGCTAAATTACCATTCTAAGAAGAGAAACGAAAAAACCGGTATAGTCACTGTAAAAGCCCTTTCGACAGGAAATAATTAAAAAATTGTTGCATGCATTAACNAAACGAAAAAACCGGTATAGTCACTGTAAAAGCCCTTTCGACAGGAAATAATTAAAAAATTGTTGCATGCATTAACAGAATGATCAGGAAATGCTACAGGAGACAGATGGGTGGAGACCATGCTCTTTATTGGTAGGTAGGGAAAATACTAGTAAAGAGGGGGCTGGACAACTTTCATTTGTNATGGGTGGAGACCATGCTCTTTATTGGTAGGTAGGGAAAATACTAGTAAAGAGGGGGCTGGACAACTTTCATTTGTGAGGCGCTGGCTTTAACAAGCGCGCGACTCTGCCCACCTTATACACCAATAGAACCCGATTGTCACGAAACCAAGAGCCGGATACGAACGAGCAGCGTGGCATCATCAGTAAAATGTTTTTTTTCCCATCAGCGCACTTAAGCTAGAAATGATGGAAACAGTAGCAGTCTGGTAAATATTATAACTGAAAGGCGTGAGTGCGCATGCGTGTACGTTCACATGGTCGTGTTATACTGGGCAGACTATACATCGCCGAGGAGCTAATCTTCAATGCCCTGTTGGATGTCAGCTGGTGTCCAGATAAAGAGAGAAATACACCAGCAGTTGTAATAATAATTTTTGAAAAAGACATCGGTTACAACGCCTTTTTACACTTGGTTACGCTATAGTGTCCTTAAAATAAATTAAATATTTTTCCACGTCATAAAACATTGTAAATTCTAAAATATATACGTACATGAGAAAAAATTGATCATGCTTCCTGCTTGTTTCTAAACAAACACATGGAAAGCTAGCATGGAATAATGGGGACAGAGAAATAAAGTTTAGCAGTCGTACACTTCCTCGGCGATCATTTACACTGAAGTGCCAACCCCAAAGCATTTGAATATGACTCTTTATCTTCCCTCTGGATTAATAAAACGATCGACAGTATTTTTACAGGCATTGGTAACTAGTAACATTTCGCTGCCTATGGTGTAAATGTATGGAAATTCATTTTCAGGTGTGAAAAAGTACGAATTTGATACTTGAAAAATAATATGTTTTCGATTGAGACTATTATGTATTTTTTTTTAATTTGCTTGTGCGGCCCTTTCAAGTTTTTTAATGTTGATCATCTAGATCCATGCTAGCCTTACAACGCGACTAGAGGTAGGGAGGTAGTCATTACACAGTTTCAAGTTATTCAGACTATTATTACTTATTATAAAACTACATGAATTATCATCATGAATTTAAAACGGCTACCCGATGAATTACAATAGATTTGATGTTTAAGTGGTGAGAATGAAGAAGCTGAAAGAAACACAGAAATAAAGAGAGAGAGAGAGAGAGAGACATAGTCCTGTATGGTTTAGCAAAAGTCGAAGCGCAGTATCATTACAGATCTAAAAAATTGCTTAGTATTTAATTTATATAAAAATATTACCTGTCAGTTATGTTATGTTTTATAAAGGGAAAAACTTAACAAATCCGATTATTATAGTTAGTTCAGCGTATATTTTATATGCAGGGGCTCTGTCAGATTAAACTTTTTTTAATGGAATAATAAATACTGATATTCATATAAAAGTAATATGAATATTATAAACATACGTATATGCTTGAAGGGTTAGTGGGCATAACCACCGAGCTCCTTCGGGTAGTTCCCGAGTCGAGCCGAAGATAGCTCACCCCCTCCCCCTCCACATGATGCTCAAGTAGCACACTCCCGTTTAAAATACATCGTGCCTGCTTCGGCATATATACACTACTCGTGGGAATAATTTGGTGGAAATCGGTTCATTGGTTCCCAAGACATTACATAAAAACGTTACTATCTTATTTGGTGCTATCGTGCAAAATTGCCTTAAAAAGAGACACCGCATGCAATGCTTCTAATGGATACTCTCAGCATACAAAGATTGGTTAAATTTCGTTAAAATGTTTAATATATATGACAAAATTACCAAAACTATTTATATCACTGCCATTTTGAAAATTGCAAGTGGGAATCGTGCCGGACGATGCCCTTGATCTGCGGTTTTTCTCGGGGATATCCTGTTTCCCCAGCCCTTTCATTCTGAAAGCGCTCCATTCTTACCTCATTTCACCCTCTTCGGCTCTCAAGACCTCGCTGTTAAGAGCCGCCCAAATCTCACAACTAAACCCCATTTTAAAAATCAGTGTCCGATCCACTTAAATCATATAATTTTACGACAACTTCTGTAGCACATATCCATGTGGCGTTACCTTTAACCTTAAAAATGGCGGATAAAAGAGTTTATACATTAAGCTCACTTGATGATTGCATATATGTTGCCAGTACAGAGAATTAATTCATTATAAGTTACATAGTTTCGTGAATAAAGATAGTTTACTAAGCTAAAAGGTTTGTATAGTCGCCATTCTAAAAGTAAGTAGGTATCTGGCCCACTTAAAACGTACAAATAAATATGTCCTACCACAGTGCCACCTGTTTGCAAAATTTTGTAGGAATCAGTAATTGTTTTTTTTCGCGAGATATGACTAGAAAACGTCATTTTTTCATGTGACGCTTTCTTACAAAAGGCGCATAGAAGATACTTTGTATATATACCTACATTTGATGGTTTTAATATATACTGCCAGAATACTAACTTAGGTTGAAATTTGTCACCTGTATTGGAAAATTCAGCATGATTTTTTATGGCCACCATTTTTAAAAAAAGTGTTTGAGCTATTTAAAACATATGTATTTACATGGCCTTACGTATTACTACCTTTCGTCCAAATTGAGTAGGAATCAGTAAATTGTATCTTGAATTATGACAATAAAAACTTTATTAAATCATGTAGCATTATTTTACAAAATGGAGGACTAAAGAAGCTACTAGTTAATATATTTTATGTTTGTAATAGATACATTCAGCATACAAAGTTTGGTCGAAATTAGTTAAACTGTATGGTAGACATACGAAATACACTTATAATATTTGCATGGCTGTAATTTTGTAAGTAAGTGCCTTGCCAATTTAAATTGAAGATGTTTACATGGCCTACCTTAGCATTACTTACATGTAAAATTAGGCGATAATTAGATGAGTCGTTTTTGAGCTATAACATAAAAACTTTAATTTTCAACTATTGTTGTCTTCTAAACTGATGAATAAACAACATCACACATCTCTAAATTCAATGCTAACAGGATGCATTGCCAACATACAAAATTTGCTTCAAATCGGTTAAATGGTTTGCGAAATATGACGTAATCCTAAATTTTAACACGGCCGCCATTTTAAAGTAATCTCCCGGCGTAATCGTAAACTATAAATGTTGGATATGTACCGAGTTTGGTGAATTCGGTTTACGCGTTCAAAAGTTTTTAGAAGGGACACACACACAAACACATTGACACAAAGATAGGAAAACCATATCATAAGCCTTTCTTTCCTACGAAAAGTAGGCTAAAAAGCGTCCATATTAAAAATATCATTTAGGTTTTTTAATCACGGAACGTTAAAATGGGGAAATTGGATTAGCAAATTACATTATAATGATAGCTCATGAAAATGAACAGCATATGTACCCATGGTTTAGTCGGGCATCGAATAGAACACCGTAGTGCAAACGTAAATTATTAATGACCTCGGGTTTTGGGGGCCACGGTGGCTGAGCGGTTAGTCTGCTCGCCTCCAACCAAGGCGAATCGGGTTCGGTCCCCGGCCGGGCCACTGCTGGATTTTCGCATGTGGGTATCGTGCCCCACGATGCCGCTAGTTGGCGGGTTTTCTCGGGGATCTCCCGTTTCCCCCGCCCTTTCATTCCGGCGCTGCTCCATACTCATCTCATTCACCCTCGTCGGCTCTCAAGACCTCGCTGTTGGGAGCCGCCCAAATATCTTCACTCACTCACTCACCTCGTGTTATGGAGGTCTCATGACATGTCCTCTGAAAACATTCTCGTAGCTTCTATTACATGGTGCCATGAAAAATCTCATATGAAAATATAAGGAAAATCCCACGAGAATCGAATCTCCAGATCAAACTTGCAGGGAAACACCTTATTGCATGAGGAAAGTGGATGGCTTCAGAAAAGGCATAATTTTAATAACGGAATCTTGTGAACACACACTGTTTTTAAGTATTGACTGTTTAAATACAACCGGATATTTCTTGTGCTCGTCCAACAACACAACATCATATGAACTCCGCTTTACTTTGAAAACATTTTCAAAAGTTCTTCACAACGAATATTTTTCGCTCGATTCCTCTTCACAGATCTTGATTCTCTGTTCTTCTCCTACCTCTCTGGTTAATGCACAGGTGGTCACATTACTAGCATAGAACGACCCATAGACTCACTCGCTTCACGCAATCTGAATATAGGACATGCTCTATTTCGTGATTTCACACGATATTTTCCTTGCACGAGATATCCTCGCATGATAATGTAGCATGAGAGCGATATCTTGCACGAGTTTTTCACGTATCTTGTGTAGCGTAAAAGTTGCATAAAGGTTAAAGTAGAATCAAATCGAAATACGAAGACGAAGACGACTGCAATTTGAAAAGGACGGAACATTCAAAGATACCAAAATTGGCAACGGAAACTACCAGAACGTTCCGATTCCACCTATCTCCAGAATGTTCGAATGTCGATGAAGAAAAAATTTGGTGCAGTTAAGGAATAAACACAGGATAGTAATTTATGGCGGAAAATTTTAAAGAGTGCCATTACCTACAAAATAGTCGCAAGACATTTCGTAAGTAACTGATATGTTTGAGCTGAAATTTTGTAAATTATTACGATATAAATGATTCTTGAGGATGTGTAACTAGTAATATCAAATAATTATAATGTATTCATATTTTATGATATACGTATTTGTAAAGAATGTGAGAGAAGAGAGAAAATTTTCACGCACTAAAAATAACGAACCAACCACTGTGTGGGCATATCCACGTATTCATGATATTGATTTTCTTTTCCTTCAAATTTAATGCGCTCGACTTTCCGCAGCAAAAAAAGGTCGTGAGGTGCTAGGAATCTGAGTGGCACTCGGTTCTGGAAGTAATTTTCCGCACGCAAAGAAAACATCAAGAAGTCGAATAAAATCCTTTTGATGGCGCGAAGGTAGCCACATTCGCCCGACGATCTTTATCTCGGGCCCTTTTCAAATTGTTTCTGCGCACCCAGATGGCCAGATATGGGCGCCGAGGCGTGGCAAAAGTAGGCGTGGCGAGGCTAGACGCTTCAACTGGGTTCTCGAAAGAGGTGCCAGAGCCNGCGCCGAGGCGTGGCAAAAGTAGGCGTGGCGAGGCTAGACGCTTCAACTGGGTTCTCGAAAGAGGCGCCAGAGTCTTGCAAATCGCCAAAAAGCAAAGATGTGCTTTTACCAGCGCTTACATTTGTCGACGAATAATTTTAACAAAATCTAATATACCTTTTCGCAGCCACGTGGAATTTTCACGGCTCATATAAAATAACCGCATTCACAAATATTTTTTATAAAATTGTTGAAATTGAATGCTCGGCTCTTCGTTTGTCATATTATAAATTTCCAGATTACTGGAAATAAATATGCCATAGTTAAAAATGAATAAAATGAGAAAACATATACTATAAATCAATATATTTCAGTTTTTAAAAAAAATTAAAGTAAGAATTATTATTAAAAAAAATTAAATTATTAATTACCACAGACTTAATTAACCTTAAGACAAAGTGCTATGCAATCCTTATATAGCTTGTAGCAACATAATAAAAAAAAATTTTCACTTACAACTCATTATATAATAATGTAACTGTCATTATTGGGAAATAAATATTACTGCAATAAATTAAAGTAGTTGTTAATTCATATTTTAAGGTACGCTCTGGAATATTTTTCAGATTAGTCATTTCAGAAGTGAAAATACACCGCAAATGTATAAGCCGTGAAAATATTTAATTTAACGTTTTAAAGTACAGAATGAACATGAAATGCAAACGTATAGGCAAATACATAAATGAAGGAAAATACAGGGCAATGTACGTAAATACACTCATGACCATAAAAATAGCTGCATACATGAACGATTATCCACAAAAGGTGATAATAGGTAAATCGACGATTCAGTGCAATAGTGCTACAAC
>NQII01009997.1:9278-40010 GCA_002778355.1 Clitarchus hookeri
GGGGGGGGGGGGGTGGATTAGCAATTAAATTTGTTACTCTGTGACAATAATATTTTAAGATTTTTTTTAAATTTACGTTTTTGTGAGTAATAAAAGGTTGCCCGACTCAAATTTTAGCAATCAGATTTGGAAACGTAATAATTGAGTGTTTACGAGTTCCTTTTGCAAAAACCGTTATTGAAGGATTGCCTGTACTATTTGTTTGGGACATATACAAAGTTGTTGAACTGAAGGCTAATTAAGATGAGAGAGCATATTGGGGCAGTAAAGCAAAAGTATCTCCAATGTAATTATATAGCATGGATTTTTAAAAATAAGTAATTGGCTAATTAAGTGACTTTCCTGAAACACAAAAAAAACTCAAAATGGTGATTTGGGCCTGACGTAAGTTAGGCTTATTTCCGCATGGGCATATTTTTGTATCCAGGTTACGCTCTAGCAAGCTGCATAGTGGGGAAGGCTTGAAGACTAAAACTGCAAGGTAAAAACATGAAAATAATAGGGATGGAAATGCTGACGAAAGTGAAATATGTTCTTCTACACAGTATCACCTAGAACAACAAAAAACTAACAAAAATAAGTACCCAGTAAATGGGTGTGGCTAACATGGTGAATCATGTAAACATCATGTCTTAACACCTGGTACAGGATCAATTTTTTTGAAACACAATGCACAGACTGTTTAACTGCCTGGGATTTTTTCAACACTGTATNACCTGGTACAGGATCAATTTTTTTGAAACACAATGCACAGACTGTTTAACTGCCTGGGATTTTTTCAACACTGTATGCTTTCCAAAAGCCAAATATTCGACATTCATACCACTGAAACTTATTTTACAAAAAGTCACAATTTTTTATATTGATTATATTCAGTGTTTGACATTTCTCAATCTAAACAACAAAACCACCAGTTAAAATATTCAAAGTAAGTGGCCAACCATGATGTACTGACCAATCCTAGAGCGTTTTTGTTATCCACACCATGTGATGTCTGCACAAAGTTTCACAGAAAAGCATCTTTATCTTGCAATAAAAATTATCTTGGGCTGTAATGGATCTACACCTTTATAAATAATTTGGCAAATTCTGTAAAACAATTTTCTTTTTATTTTTAAGAAAATCTCCTAAATTCTGNCCTGGTACAGGATCAATTTTTTTGAAACACAATGCACAGACTGTTTAACTGCCTGGGATTTTTTCAACACTGTATACTTTACAAAAGCCAAATATTCGACATTCATACCACTGAAACTTATTTTACAAAAAGTCACAATTTTTTATAATGATTATATTCAGTGTTTGACATTTCTCAATCTAAACAACAAAACCACCAGTTAAAATATTCAAAGTAAGTGGCCAACCATGATGTACTGACCAATCCTAGAGCATTTTTGTTATCCACACCATGTGATGTCTGCACAACATCCTTACAAAGTTTCACAGAAAAGCATCTTTATCTTGCAATAAAAATTATCTTGGGCTGTAATGGATGTACACCTTTATAAATAATTTGGCAAATTCTGTAAAACAATTTTCTTTTTATTTTTAAGAAAATCTCCTAAATTCTGTAATTATAGTAGGAGGATTTTTTTTTAGTCTGCTGCAGTTTTTGGGGTCCCAGATCCACCTAACTACGGCGTGGATCATGTATAGTTTAATTTGCAATAGCCAAGTTTGAAACTGCAGTTATTATTATTATTCGAGGATGATTTGTTGTTAGTGGCGTTAGCTTAAATGCATTCCTTTTGATTAATCACTAATTGTATTGTAACAAGGTATGTATGGTCATTCACATAACATAACTTAATACATAAATAGAAATACACAAAATCTCCCTAAAAAAAAAACTTATAACCTGAACCACAGTGACGGAAATGTCAGCCGTACACCTCGCAAGGACCCATACATATTAATAAAGATTACGTAGCATTTTTTTATTTTAAAAATTATTTGAAAGCTACATTGGAAAGGTGAGATATCAGACTTCTATATTATTTATAATGCACCATTCCAAAAAATTTAGTGATGATGCTAATTAAAATTATTGCAAAGCTTTAATCTTAATAAAAGACCTCAAAATTTGGTAAAGCATTCCAATGTCATGGATTCATACATCTATTTTAGAAATAAGGCAAAACAATGGCCTTATTATTTCCCACAGAACTTCTATCATTGAAACATGTCACTGAGAGATGTTAAACGAATGCACTGCTAAGAACCTAAGAAAAAAGTATGCCTTGAATTTAGTTTTGACACTTTTGTTTATTGTAGCCAGTGCCTGAATTTCTTAAAAGATTATCTATGAAGAAAATTAAAAAAAAATTCCTGGTAACACCTTAAGGCAAAAAAAAAAATGGTTAATGTCAAGTTGGTGTTCCTACAGTTGGTAAGTGTGGAGTAATGTTACGTTTGTGAAGGAAAAATCACAAATGCAGTATTTGTTACGACTTGATGTTAATTAATTCTTTAAAGGGGAATTTTATATCTTGCCACATTTCTGGAAGCTCTGTAGAGTGCAGTATTATGGTCATCGTGAAAATAGAGTAGATGAAAAAAAGCCTAGAAGGGCACATAAGTACTTTATTATCTGCCGTAACTAGCATGGAGTTNTGAAAATAGAGTAGATGAAAAAAAGCCTAGAAGGGCACATAAGTACTTTATTATCTGCCGTAACTAGCATGGAGTTGGTTTGAAATGTAGCGTAAGATTCCTTTCAGGAGTAGTGAAGCAGTACAACTCTACACCTGGATGTAATTTTTGTGATTCCCCCCAGGGTGTTGGCTACAGGAAAATTTATGTTATATTTGTACAGCATTCTGTTCAACTTTTAGACATTATCTGAGACCACTTTTCCCTCATAAATTTTTTTTAGCTCCCATTTTATTTGCAAAATGACATGTAGTCATAATTGTACTGTTTTTGTAATTTACAAATAAAATAAAATTAAACAGTTTGCAGAAAATTTAACAAGAGCAACTGAAAAGTCTAGTCTTAATTAATTTTTAGATATGCCTAGCAAGAGTTATTTTACAAAAATTGAGGGGCAACCACAAATAAAAAATATGCAATAATTCTCTTATCATTAGTAATTTATTTTAAATTGCAAAAACACTCCAATGTACGATTTTATAGACTTCTTGAAGTAGCTCTTTGCATCTTCTTTCATCATGAACTATCTCATTTCGGTATGTTTGTTAGTTTTGGTAATTTGCACTGTACTAAAACGGTAAAATTATGATTTTGACATGTATTTATGCAACAACTTTTCACTCAAAATCTTTTTTTTTTTTTTTCCGCAGGGAAAGGGTAATTACTGATAATGTCTAAAAGTTGAACAGTTCGTGATACAAATTTAAAATACATTTTTTCGTGGCCATCACCTTAAACGGCCAATTAATTACGGATGACCGCAAACTTAAACAGCCAAATGAGTACATACTTAACCTGGCTTGTATGTACTTTGTGTATGAAACAGGTAAACTCGCATGGTCTTGTGTGCTCGTTTTGCTTGAGTTCTGGTAAGCCGAGTGGCTAAGATATATTTCACTTATAGTAAATTTTAGAAGATTTCAGCAATGTGTGGCCATTAATAATGGCGGTAGACGTTAATAGACGTAAACAAACCAAGCAAACTGCTCGTACATTTCACAATTTTTTTTAAACATGTTCTACTTATTTTAACATTACGCCCTCTTGAATATGAACAAGGTAAGCTGTGCAGAACCCAATAATGCAACTTTTGTTGGTCTAGGACGTTTCGTTCAGAAAAGCCCCTAAACTTAATAATTAAGTTGTTATTAATTAGTAGTTTTAGTAGCGACGTTGTTTATGAAAGTGAAAATTAAACTAATAAGGCTCTGCATTGAGTATAGTTAACGTCAGTATTAAACAGCAAATACCTCTATATAATGACGTATCTATTTCTCTCCCCCCCCCCCCNGGTTACTTAGATATATCACGCACACTGTTCGAAAACGTGAATTACACATTTTTCACCATTGGAAACCTCTAAAATACGAAAAACAAAAATGTAAAACGATAATATTTGTCAACAAAAATCGCAGAAGGTTCTTACCTCGCGACAGAAGAAAGCACAAACACTCATATAAACAAAGGCAACTTCTCTCAAGTCATTCCGCCTTCCTGTATCTTTCTTACTTCCGGTGTGTGTCCAAACGTGCCGTTCCCGCGGGAAAAAATTTGCTGTCCACGGCCGATCCCAGTGATACCACCTCTTAAACACGAAAAGTAACCAAACCTGACTTTGAAAATGGCTTCAAATAGCTAAATTCTCTTACGGGAGTCGGTCACGCAAAAACTTATTTTATATTTGTGCCGCATATTGGTTAACTTTTAGACATTGTCGGTAAATACGCTTCCCTTGCAAAAAAAAAATAGAGTGCATAGTTTTTTTGCATAAATACGTGTTAAAAACACAATTTGACTGTTTTAGAAATGTACATGAAAACTAACTTTCGTACAAAAACGAGATAATTCAGACTGAAAGAAGACGCCAAGAGCTATTTCAAGACATGCAGAAAATCGTACAAGGAAATGTTTTTGCAACTGAAAATAAGAAAATTCTTGCATATTTTTGGTTTCTGGCTCGGCCTGAATTTTTGTAAAAAAAATAACTTTTGCTAAGCATAACTTACAATAATTAAGACAAGAACTTTCAGTTGCCCTTGTTAAATCTTCTGCAGATAGTTTGACTAATTTTATTTGTACAATACAAAAATAGTAAAATTTTGACATTTGATATTTAGCGAAAACCATGTGATCTAAAAAAAAAATGTTATCTGAGGAAAAAGTAGTCACAGCTAATGCCTATAAGTTGAACAGCATGTGGCACAAATACAGGTCGATTCTAAAATCATGGGACAAACATTGAGGGGTGGTAGAGCTCACTAAAACAAACAATTATTGTATAGGAATATATGGTGTGAGTGACGCGTTGAGGCACAAACACAAAAACATAACACATTAACGGAAACATAAGATGTTCATTAGCAGCATACTTAACGAGTGATTCCGTACAGAAAATGTTAAAAACAGTTCCTGGAAATGCATCAACCAACAGTCACGCATGCTTGGCGACCTCTACATATGGCGTGATTGGCTGACAATGGTGGCGTGCGTGAAATACCCGGCGTATTTGAATCTGTTCGCCAATCACGCCACCGACGCTACCAAGCTTGCATTACTGTCGGTGGTAGCAATTTTGAGAAATTATTATAAACATTGCTGTAAAAAGGCATTTAGCGGCGACGTTGTAAATAAACAATGTGTTGCATCTAATGTGTTATTTTTGTGTTTGTGCCTCAACACGTCACTCCCACACATATATTCCTATACAATAATTGTTTGTTTTAGTGAGCTCTACCACGCCTCAATGTTTGTCCTATGATTTTAGAATCACCCTGTATTAAGTATTAGGCTGTTCACGGTGAACTGAGCACTTTTGAAAGCCCTGCTTAAGATCTACTTTCATGCATGTTGTGTATTCTTCCGTCTTATGTAAAATTAACACTGCCGTGGGCCTGGTCACTTTATTCGTGCGTCGGTCATGTGCAACTGTGGAATGATCAGAAAAGTAAATATTTTATAACTCTGCAAATTCTTACACTTAGACGCATTATAAAAACAGAAAGCGTACTAAATTATTTTAAGTTTTCGCAAAGGTCCACCTAACACTGCCATATTGGATTTATCCTTTTTTTTTCCGCCATAACAGACATTTTAAGTTGGTTCAACGAAATTTTCCGCACGACATAATATCATAAATAATAGCTTCTCAAGCTTATTAAAGTTTTCACTGCGTTTATTAAATTTCAACTAGTAACAGCTGGGGAGAAGTACGTCATTTTTCCTTGTGGGTGGCTATAGTAGTTAAAACCAACTGCTTTAGTCAAGCAATACCAACTTCAGAAAATTTACAAAGTCGTTCCGTGACATTCAATACAAAATATACAATGCGAATTTTTCTGAGAATTCTAAAAAAAAAAATCCAAGATTGCGGAGGGTTGATCGCCCTTAATTCGACGTTGAGACACGGAACTTAACTTCCCCTCCGTCGTTACCAACCGTCAGTGCGCCGCCGGTTAAATTATACGCGGGGCAGGGGCAGAGCGACTTGTAAGGTTGATTTCACAAGTGCTCGCCTCATCGCGAACAGAGAGTAAGACGCCGCCGTGCCGCTGCTCCCCTGCAGCCCAGTCCAGTGCCCCCCCCTCCCCCCTTCCCGCATGCACTAGCTGTAAACCGCCGGTGAGTGTGTTTGCTCGGCTGAGCTTAGCTCCGGGGATATTGAAGGGACTCCCTCAAGACGTCCCGGCCACTCAACTCGTCCTGCTCTACGCGTGTCCTCCATACACTAAAGACGAGGTACAGCCACATCTTGCTGGCCGCGCACAACCCAGCCTCTTTGCTCCAACATTGAACTGCGTGTCTGTGGTTTATTCGCGGTTTCATCGCACCTTTTTTTTTTTTAAATCAAACCTTCGAAAAAATTACCTTGTATACGACGTGCTTGGTTGTTTACTAAATGTGGCGTATTACAAACGTTTTATGCTTACGTTAACATAAGAGTAGGCACCTTATTTTTTTTTTAGGTTAAAATTGAACCTTTATTTATATTTGTACTGAATTATTGTTAACATTTTAAATTCTTGAATTTGTCACCAAAGATAAACATACACACATCCACCGCCTTGCATTTTATTTCGAAGTGCGTATACGCGTCTACGGAACGTCGTCACCAACGGCCCGTCCGTCCGTCCGTCCGTCCGTCCGTCCGTCCGTCCGTCCGTCCGTCGAAAGTTAGTTTGAGAAATATTTGACGGATGGGCGAACAGAAAAAAAGTTGCCCCGCGATTGGTTGAAGATCACGTGGCCGCCGGACGGATGGTTGTGAGTCCACCTTAAGGTTGTTTTTCTGTTTATGCGCATTAGAGCGCGAATTTTCATATCATTAATATATTTACTTTTTAAAAAACTACCCGGTTTCCAACTGCGCGGCGCATGAGCAAAGTGAAGCGGCCTTCCGCTATGTTAATACCTCATACAGCGGAAGGATACAAATGAATGGGAAAGTAGGTCCTAAGCAGCTCTCTGAACCACGAACAGCCTTTACCCGTGATCGAGTGTGCCGATCTTTGCGCCGCCGACACACTTTGTAATGTAGTTGAAGACTACAGTTAGAATCTTTCCGTAGTCTATGATGCCAGGCTCTTGTAGGGTTGGTGGAGGTGTCTGTCGTAAGCTGATTTCACACGATAACATATTTATTGAATTCAATTTATTGAACCAAAAAAAATCACTTTATTTGCTTTTCAATGAATTGCATTCAATAAGCTTTCACGTCTCCCCAGTAAAATGTATCACAAAACGTTTTAATGAAACCAGTTTATCCACGACTCGTACACGACATGAAAATAATTAGTTAAACCAAAACAAATTTTCTTCATTTAATTTTATTGTATTTTTTTTTAAATTGTGTGTCCTTATTTTGTAAAAACTTTAAACGTGAGCGCACAACTGTTATTATGGGATTACTCCCATTAACATCGCCAGACAAGTTGTATTCGGCAGTTAACATTTTCGATTCAAGAAAATGTATAACATGTTCTCAATGATAATCTTTAAGGAAAACAAGGAATTCAAGAATTTTTTAAAGAGAAAGTGGTCGTGATTATGACGTTCGTATGACGTCATATAGCATTCAGTGAATTGAAGGTATTTTAAAGAAAAATTGATCGCGTCAAAGGGCTTACAGATTAAACTTTGTAGCTAACCGCACGCCTTATTTCAGAGCGCTCTGCAATACTGTGCCGTTTGTTCAAACTTTTAAAATAAAATCTTTGAAAAATTGTAATTAAACCATTTAAAAATCACACCATCATCATGACCGTATGCGTTTTATTCTTGTGTTAACATTAAAGTACGTTATTTTCTGTTAAATAAAACTCTTATTTATATTTTATTTATAAATTACACGAACTACAACAGTGAGAAAACATGTGTTGGTAACGCATAGTAAGAAATAGTTCTTACGCAAAGTATTCTTAACACTGAGTGCGCACGAATGCGGTCCGTTGCCCTTTTGGTGTAATTTTATTGACTGTGTCAAGATTTGTTTGCATGAGGCGGAAGAATATACTGGAAGTAGAACTTCAGCAGGGGCTTCAGAGAAGTAGGAAGTAACCGTGAATGGACTAATATACAGACAGGATGATTCTAAAATCATGGGACAAACATTGAGGGGCGGTAGAGCTCACTAAAACAAACAATTATCGTATAGGAATATATGGGCGGAAGTGACGCGTTGAGGCACAAACACAAAAATAACACACGAAATGCAACACAGTGTTTATTTACAACGTCGCCGCTAAATGCCTTTTTACAGCAATGTTTATAATAATTGCTCGAAATTGCTACCGCCGACAGTAATGCAAGCTTGGTAGCGTCGGCGGAGTGATTGGCGAACATATTCAAATACGCCGGGTATTTCACGCACGCGTGCAGCCGCACAGGATAGACGAGCGACGAGGTCTTCAATGGAATCAACTGGAGTCTCGTAAATGAGGGCTTTCAAATGCCCCCATAGGAAAAAATCGAGACTCGATATATCTGGTGATCGGGGTGGCCATCGGACTGGCCCACCACGCCCTCAACGCCTCGACGCGTCACTCCCGCCCATATATTCTTATACAATCATTATTGGTTTTAGTGAGCTCTACCACCCCTCAATGTTTGTCCCGTGATTTTAGAATCACCCTGTTCGCGAATTGTCACTCATGTCGATCGATTTAGTTGGAGTTGCCGCGTAGCACTGTACCAAAATAGTGTGGTTTTGCCTCGTTTGTATGGGGATATCACCATCAAGTGGGAGCTTATTTCCTACATAGGTAATACCACGGCCATACAATGCACTGTTGTCAATAATATACGCCCTCTGCTGTCCTTAAGCTTACAAAATTTCACTAACAAACGCACCGATCACAAATAGTTTAAAGATGTTCTGAAATAATTAGAATTTACTTTTTAAGAATAAATGCGGCAATTACTTATATAATTAGCATGCAAAACTGCTCTGCTTTGATAGTAACGCTCTGCGGCTAGTCCATGAAATAAATCTACCAATAAGAGTGAAAGCTTTTCACGTCAGTGACAAGACCTGCACTTCTAAGATTCTGAGCTGAGATGTATTAAAATGAGGCATTTCTAAAAATAGAAAAGCACGGGTCTTTTGGAAACCTAAATGTAAACAAACGCCTACGTTACTGTTGGAATACGCGATTCTGACAGTTCTGTGGGCTGTTGTGAGCCATGTTGTGGAATGGGCGCTCTAGGCCTACCTCGTTTGTAGTAGGGGGCCGCAGTGGCGTAGCAGCTAGAACGCTCACCTCCCACCAAGGCCTGGTTAGGGTTCGATTCCCGGCGGGGTCGCTCCCGGATTTTCGCACGTGGGAATCGCGCCGGACGATGCCGCTGGTCGGCGGGTTTCCTCAGGACTCTCCCGTCTCCTCCGTCTTTGCATTCCGGCGCTGCTCCGTACTCACCTCGCTTTACCCTCGTCTGCTCTGAAGACCTCGCTGTTAAGAGCCACGCACATTTCTCCACCTCACTCGTTTTTAATCTATGAGCCTAAGGCTGCGAGACCGTAGTCCATTCACGGTTACTTCCAACTTTTCTGAAACCCTGCCGAAGTTCTACTTTTAGGATATTTCCCCGCCCCGTGCAAACAAAACCTAACCTAGTCTAGTTAATTACAGCAAAGGGACACTGCACCGCATTCGTGCGCGCTCAGTGTAGTAATATTTTGCGCGAGAACTATTTCTTACTAGATATTACCAACACACATATTATCTCCGTGTTTTATTCATATTAATTATAAACGAAATATGATTTATTAAGAAAATATTAGTAAATTTTCAATTTAACCAAAAATTAGATGCCTTTATGTTAACATAAGTATAAAAAAGATTGTGGTACAAGACATATTGAGGAAAAACCCAAACACGTCATACTTGGGGTGATTTTTCAAAGGATTTGATTAAAAAAGTGTGAAGAAATCTCGACTAGACTATAGGACACGATTTTGAAACCTTTCATTTACAGTGAAACGGTTTAATTTTATTTAGTGTATCATGTTTATAAAAAAAATATTTATTCCCTGTTGAACAATGTAAAAAAAAAATAGTGTACAGATAGATTACAGCAGTGCGTATGCTATTTATTTCAAATCGCGACATTAAACGTACTGCAAAATACTTACAGCAAAACTTTTGGCGGCGATGGGGAGTGGGGTTAACTTGCAGCCCGTCCCGCCCTGAAGCCCCTGTCACACTGTCAAACGGCTTTCAATAAGTTTGCTCAAGTAAAGTTGGACATTCATGACGCAATAGAAACGTCATGACCGCCGCAATATTCGTCTGAGAAAGTTGGACGGCTTCAGGTTCCATCAAACATTCGAAAATTGGACCGGTTCTAAAATTTATTTGGTGTTTTGACGGTCGCAGCCAGTCAGGATCGTGCACGACAATAATTGACGTTAAGAAACTTTCAAATAACGAACAATTGCTGGAGAGGAAGTAGGCTATGAAGATAACTAATTTACGTAGAAGCTGTGTGGGCATGAATGCTATGTTAAGCGAATGTTGCACATATTATTACAAACTCGGAGGCATAAAATTTCATCGTGCAGGAGACATGTATGATAAATAAAATTCGAATTTAGTAAAGAAGCGAAAATAAGTTACTGTTCTTTACATTTCATCCTGCAATGGACTGCATGGAAAAACAAAATCAATACCTCACTATGAAAATAATTTTTTTATAATAATTCAAATTAGATCTTTCCATTACAACTATTTGACACTGCGACACATTTTCACACACATTCAACATTATTTGATACAATTTGTTGGAAGGAAAAATTTGATGGCCGTATTTTGACTTCAAATTTTATTTGTCAAATATATTCGAAGTAGAAAATTGGACAGTGACAGGGGCTTTGTGTTTGCTCTTGTAACTGACGTGTGCTCCAGTGTTACACGGTGGAACAGATTAAATTATGATAATAGACCCCAGTAAATATTTGGCGTTTCTAATAAAACCGTAATAAACCACAAAAGTACACTTTCCGAGCTTTATTATTTATAAGTAGAGACCTGAAGAATTCGCGGATTCATTTTGGGGCAAGCTGGACTTCAAAACACGTGTGTTTGTATAAGTTTAGCCATTGGTCCACACGGTGTTTGACACCTCCTGGAGAACGGTGACCCAGTCGGCACCTTTCACTGTGGCAGTAGACAACCAATGTGCAGTTGTTATCGGAATATTTGTACATAAAACTGTAGAGTCTAGCCTGCAGGTCGTTGAACTCGCGAATTTTTCAGGTCCCTATTTATGAGATATTCGTATGGGTATTCCTGCGATGTAACGGTATCGTATGATGTGGGCGATAAAACAGTTATTGTAGAGTTTACAGAATTTTTTATATTACATAAGACACCAGTGCTCGTCTTGCACTTGTACTGATAATTAACTCTTACCTCTTGGTCTGCTCAGGTTCAGATTCCGGTGTTGAGAGGTATTGATCGATTATCCGCAAAACGTTAAGTTTCGAACAGTACGTTATGTTTGTAATGAACGTGATTACACACAGAAGTTGGGGTAGGTACGTGTGCGTACCAGAATAAAAAAAAAAATCATGCCACCAGGTATTGTGAAATAATGGACGTACGAGAATTATGGTACATGTGGTAACACTGACATGCTCGTGGTCGAAAGTTTGTTGCTTGTGCATTGTCTAGACAATCGTGACTCGAGTAAGATCGGCTATCGGAAGTTGATTTTTTTAACCTACTTCTTCGTCGGGTTGTTACCAGTGGAGAGAAGCACGTAAAAAAGAAGTCAACGGCCTGTGCGGTCCTTACACTAAAGATGAGGTAGAGCGATCTCGCTGGCTGCGCACAGCCAATCTCCGTGTCCCAACACTTAACTGCTCACCTGCCAATAATGATAGCAAAGGCGTTGATTGGATTTGAGGTTAGTACACTAATTAGTAAACAAGTGCTTTGAGATGTACGCATATTTCCTCTAACCAATTTATAATGCATTTTGATAAAAAATTCGAATTGGTGATAGTATTATTCAATATATAATAGTCCTTGTACATTCATCACTGTTGACTGGGGCACGGTGGCTGAGCGGTTAGACTGCTCGCCTCCCACCGAGGCGAACCGGGTTCAATACCAAGTGGGAATAGTGCTGGACGATGCCGCTGGTCGGTGGGTTTTCTCGGGATTCTCCCGTTTCCCCCCCGCTGCTTCATTCCGGCGCTGCTCCATACTCACCTCGATCATTCTCATCGGCTCTCAGGACCTCGCTGTTAAGAGCCGCCCAAATATCTTCACTCACTCACCATGTGACGTTGACGGTTGTGTTCCTTTGGGGTAGGTCAGTGAATGGGTAGATGCGTTGAAGACGAGTAAAGCAGTCTACGGTAGAGTCGCCTCGCCGCCTTTGTAGTTGCACCGACACCCTCAGTTGCGAGCGACATGCAGTGTTGCCAACCTGTAGACAAGCAAGTCGTCCGTCTACATGCTACAAGTATCAAAGTTAAGCCGTGCTCCATTTAAACACTTATAACAATAATAATTGCTATTATTAATGTAAATCAACATTCATTTATTTAAAAAAAATATTACTAATAGTTAATTACACACTTAAAAGAATAAATTCAAGTCTTGTTCAAAACACGGTGAACAAATTGTTGCCATACTGTGAGTACCTTCTTCCTGAGAAAGAAACAGATCTATGGTACAATTTCAAGGTGAAAATCCCGAGCGTGGCTGTGTATTTTTGTGGGAAAAGAAGAAAATAAATTGAATATATAAGTAGATAAATTACGAAAAATTGCTCACTAGGTGGAAACTCAGTTTACCTACATTTTGAAATTCAGCTATGTTTGGCAACACTGGAGACATGCAACCACTGGAGGGGGATGGGGGGGGGGCTGGTTGTGCGATAGCTGAGCAAACAGCCGTCACACACGCCCATGAATAATTAGGAGCCTTATCAATCAAACACAAACACAGGTATAATTTGCATGTGTGTGATAATTATTCCACTCATTGCAACCAAACACAGTGGTGTAAGATCGAGTAATTTTTGGTAAATTAAAAAACTAACAGTACTATAAATGTTTTTTTTACCGTTTTTTACTATTCATATTTTATTCATTGTGTAAATAAAATCTTCCGCGCCTTTGGTATGTATTTTAAAACAAATTCGTGATTTGCACAACGAGAAATGATGTTCTGCAAGTTTGATTGAGACTATTTTCATTAAAGCAATAATTTTTAGTTAAATGAAACCACGTGATGCGCACGTGGATTTCAACAGTTCAGAAATTGTCGCATATAGACAACCTATTTTCGTAACTATGAAAATTAAAAGTTTTTCCGAAAAAATGGGAACATATTGTGTGGGATGGGATGCCCAATAGACGGATCGTGCAAAACCATAACCACGTAGGCGCGTTATTTTATTCGCAGTGCAGACTATGAATCGCGATAGTGGGGAGCGCAATGGAATTAAGGAGAACTGCGGTATACAAGTCAAGTGGGAAAAGTGCCACTAAATGAAATGCCGAAATGAACAATAAATGTAAAACACGTTTACAAACGGCTCCAGGAAAGTGGATTCACACAAAATCTGTACACACCGATTAATCTGCTTCATACGATTTTACCAGATACATAAGAAGCCGGAGTGTGGAGTGGAGACATTTAGGCGGATCTTAACATCGATGTCTTGAGAACCGATGGGGGCGAAGCGAGGTGAGCATGGGGCAGCATCGGAATGCAAGGGCAGGGAAACGGGAGATACTCGAGAAAACTCGCCGCGGCATCGCCCGGCGCGATTCCCGCGCGCGAAAATCTGCGAGCGACCCCCGTCGGGAATAGAACCCGGTTCGCCTAGGTAGGAGGCGAGTGGTCTGACCACTACACCACCGCAGTCCCACGAAGCAGGAGAAAACCGCATGGAACCGGTAAGTCTGTGTTCCCTCCGCGCACGCTATCTTTTTGCGCTCCGGGAAGCAGAATTGTGCAAAGTCTGCGTGAATTCAGTGCTATTTGACAGTCGGTAAAAAAAAATCCCAACAGTTCTTAACCTCAAGTAAACACGATGCACACACATACTACCATCACCACTATCTGTAACAAAAACACGAGGTCTCACTTGCGACATAAATATGGCACAAGTGTTGGCATTACGCAGAGAAAATTACGCATTCTATTCATCTTGCGTTGACGGTAAGCCACCATTTATCAGTATACAAAGAAAGGTAATACACACAACTTCCTGTTAACCACGTGTCTTGCCATAAATTCTTCTGAGTGTTACACTGCTCCTTTTATTACTTACGCGCACTGAAGGACCGTTGTAACGGGAAATAATCGCTGCCCACGGCCTGTTCAGTTACCGTCGACACATCGTTGATCTACTAAATACTCGAAAAAGTAAGGCCTAACACAGGCCGTAACTCTAAAATCAAAAAATGTTCACACTCAGACTTAACGATTCGCATCCCCCGCACACTATGTAGATAGAGCTGGACGACCCTACAGTGCTTTGGACTGTAGCTTGTCTCGAAATTGGCCAAGAAAATATTTATTTTATATTTCTACTACATAAAGTAAGTCATCTTTTAAACACTGTCAATGGTTACTTTAATCCCCCCAAAAAAATCAGCACACAGTTCTTTGAACATGTACCTGTCAAAATTACAATTTTACTGTTATAGAAATGTACAAATAATTTAAAATAACCTAAAGAAATGAGATAATTAATACAGAAAGAATATGCCAAGAGTTACTTTAGGGCGTCTATAAAATCGTACAAGAAATATCTTTGCAATTAAAAAATAGCTGAAATCTAGGAAATTATTGCAAGTTTTTTTTTTATTTGTGGCTACCCAATAATTTTTCTAAAATAACGTTTGCTAAACGTACCTTAAAACTAATTTAGACGAGACCTTTATGCAAATAGTTTAGTTTATTTTATATGTATATTACAGCAACAGTAATTTTGCAAAAACCGTGCTATCTGAAAAATTTATATGCAAGGAAAAATGTGTACAATATGCGGTACAAAAAAAAAATTAATTATTTCGTGGACAACGCTCTTAAGTTTGTACATTCGAAAAGATCGGTGAACGCACGTGCCGCGGCCAGTACTCCACAGAATCAACGTCTGTGTTAAAACGCGTTGAAATGCCTGCAATTGTTTGCGTATTTCGCGCCAGTTTGGCATTGTAGGGCGAAAATACTACTGCTCAACATGTAAACAACGCGTCTTAACACCTGGTACGATTTCAATTTTTGCCACACAATCCACGGAATGCATTCTTACAAGACGCCAGTTGCCAATCAGAGTTCGTGAGGGATGGAGGTCTTATTAACGATAAAAGAACTAAATTTGACTTATAATTTATCCACACATCATTAAATTATCTGTTTCCATTATTACGTCTGTTATTCTCAGTGATCACCATATTTAATGTCTAACTCAATTCCAATTAAAAAATTTATAAATGTCTCTATATAGGTTACAGCCGTTTAATTCACTCTCATTATTTCAGCATATTTAATCTGTCTGTTGGCATCATTCCAAATGTCAGTCACTCGTGGATCCAGTTCGGTAGTCCCGGCCGCCAGTCGCACTCTTCACTGTACCGATGCTCGCAGTCCGCAGACTTTCTCTCTCTCTCTCTCTCTCTCTGGTCACACTCGCCGCCACTCGTCGCTCCGCTGGCTCGTCGTCTTCGCACACCTGGTGCTCAAGGTATCACAATCCTCCAAACTCTAGACTGTCGGCCCGGAGTCCCTTCGTGGCTTAGATAGTCAGCTAGACGGTTTACCGCACCCCGAGTCTCGCTGAGAGAGGAAGGGATGACCAGAACACCACAAGAGACCCCTAATGACCCATAAATGGCCACTAAATAACCACTAAATGACCTATAATGACACAAATGGCCCATAATGACCCACAAATGACCCATAAATGACCCATGGCAAATAAATGATCCCCGATCGGTGTGTGTGTGCTGATTGTGGTGCTAATTGTGGTGTGTGTGGTGCTGATTGTGAAGGGTCGGTTTGGCAGGAGTCAGTTGTCTGCTTGAAGTGTGACCATGATTTCAAGCTGAGCGAAGAACTTGTCTGGAAGAAACTGTTGAAGATACAACGGCATGGTAATGTGACCAAGGAACTAGATGAAATACCTTGTTGAATGGAGGTATAAAAATGCTCAAATCTCACCGATTAAATGTGTTAGTAAGTATATGTACATAAGGAAATAGCTAGGCCAAGTAGATACAAATGTTGCTACTGTGAAAAGGACTTCGGTTTTTTTCATGAAGTTTACTGTAGAGCTTACCTCTATGGATGTACCTTCTCCCACTTCTGGAAAATTACATGTAAAACAGTGTTACTACTGCGGAAAGATCTTCAGCAAAAGCTGCCATGCTCGGCGACATGAGAGAACCGCCTTTACGAAGAGTGATTTTCATGCGATGAAGCATTACGACAATGGGCACATGCAGCTTATTGAAGAACCACATCAATAACGGCAAGGATTCGTCTTTCGAGAGCCAACAAGTGATGTCAATACCTCATGCTGCATCGATGGGTACTGATTCCACAGACGATTACGACGCTACAGTTAATGCTAATGACGGAATGAGAGACTTACGAGGTTTCGTAGAGTCAGTATGTGTGGAATGCACACTTGCAAGACGTTCGCGTGAAATCGACCAACTTCAGAATAAACAGTTGTCGGCTCTAAATACTGATGATGACTTTGCGACCCTTTCAAAGTAAAGTAAACTTGATATTGAGGATGAAACAGGAGGTGAAGACGATCACGAAGACAGCATTGATGATAAGTCGATAATATTTAGTTTAGTTCCTAGTTCTTTACAGATGAAAACATGAAGGGTGTTTTGCCCAGACAAGTCGAGAAACGTATTTTGTGAAAGAAATTTCGTTAAATAAAAAAAAAGAAGGAAAGTGCGTCGATGATGTTAACGTGATGACTCCCGATGACCTTGTTAGAGTCCGCTTTTGTCTCTTGCCTGTCCGTAGTTGTCGGGGTTCCGTTTTCACGCATGACGTAAGTTAAGTTGGCTGCATCAGGCGTCTGTCGCGTCCGGACACAGCGGTGTTGTTTGGTTGGCAACATAAGCTCCTCGTGCTTCACTTTCCGCCGCTTCAGCAGCCTGTGCACGATCTACTCAGCACTTTCGAAAACCCTGCTTGAAACCTACTTGTCATTCACGGTTACGCTGGATTTACTATATAAAAATTGTGCGTTAAGACGTGTGCAGAAGAAACGAAAGTGTGTTATCATATGTATTGGTTTCCAATGGAACTTAGCAGGTCGTATTCGTTGTTAGGATTTCCTGAACCGCTGAAAAAAATAGTATATATTTTATATCTTAAGTGAAACTTATGACGCGACGGCCAATCAGAACGGAGTAGTAGGTGTTGGCGGGAAACGGTTATTTACAGTAATGCAAATATAAACAATATTAAAAAAGGCGTGTGTATGCACATGTTTACGATCATACTTGTTCACGAAAATAAGCTTCTAGGATATAAAATGTCGGTTTTTAAGTTTGATTTGCTTAAATGTGGTTGTGATATTCGAGGTTAGGTTGCGAACAAAAGTAAATATGGCAGGCTTGCCGCCTTTTTCCATTGGCTGGGATTAAGAAAAACATGATTGGAAACTGCAAATACAGAAGACGTGTTTCCGTGTGACAGATAGGTGCCTACGGCATATTTCTTAACGCATAATTTTTTTTATTGTAAACTCAGCTTTACTTCATAGTTTACTGAAGCCCTGCTGGCAGGCTATCCCTCCGCCTCGTGTAAACGAAGCTTAACAAAGTCTACAAAATTTCATCAAGTTGACAGCGCACCACATTCGCGCGCACTGAGTGTAATGCAATTTTGCATAAGTACTATTTCTTACTAGGAATTACCAACACACCTATTTTCTCACTGTTTTATTTTATTAATTTTAATCATAAATTAATTATTATAATGTTTAGATAAAATATAAATAAACGTCCAATCCAACCAAGAGTAATGTAATTTTATGTTAACACAAGTATTGAACGCCTGTGGCGCATATCGTATCAAGTAAACAACCAAGCACGTCATACATGGGCTGATTTTTCCAAGGTTTTATCCAAAAAGTGAGAAGAAACCGCGAATAGACTATAGATTAGCTTTTTTTTTCCTATATGAAGAGCTGGGCTGTTTGTCGCGCACAGCATGTGTCATCCATTCACAGAAACACTTGAGTCCCAGGTAATCCGCTTACATCTGTAATGACCCGTCGCTTCTAGCAGACGCTCTCTGCGACAAAAAAAAATGTGTTGTGGGGTTATCAGTACCGCGACCACGTGTATGGCAACACAGATACCAGCACAGAAGATATGTACGTTTGGAAAGCCAGTAATACAATTTTGTAAACCTTTCACTATTGATTACAGTGGTTGGGAACATTTAAGATTCGNACGTTTGGAAAGCCAGTAATACAATTTTGTAAACCTTTCACTATTGATTACAGTGGTTGGGAACATTTAAGATTCGTTATTTTGACGTGTGTATAAAATTATGGCGGTAAAAATGTACATTTGTTTATATCCGTAGATTGAGATGTTTGCCCGAAATTCTAATGTGTCAAACGGCAAGTTAAGTTGCTGTTGAGCAAACACGAACGAATGCGAATGCATTTTCATTCGATAATGAAACTTACGTTGGCAGGGTTTATTTCCGGGAAATTGATCAAGAATTCTATTATTTTTCACGATGTTAGTGCATAATGTTTGCACCAAAGATCTTGTTTCGTACTGACGTAATGTTAGCAAAAACATTTCCCTATATAGAAATGTAGTGAAAATGGTTTTAAAAAAAATGGCCCGGTTTTTTTAGTCTAATCATCTGCTGATACAGTACCACTTCTAACGTTGTAATACGAATTTTGTTAATATTTTTATATGCATTTTACACGAAAAATTTTCGCAAAACATTTTGTAGCAACGAATGGTTTTATTCATGTAACCTGCCAGGAATATTTAACGAGAAATCTATGTTACTTGTGTTAGCTTGAACTTACAAATATAAACTGCCATATTTCAAATCCATAAATGTGAGAGTAAAATAACATTATAAAAAGATTCTGAAAAATTTATCACTACAAACTTTTGTAACTTTTTGTATTGCATTTAGTGTACGTAACACTTTTTTTTTCTTCTGTGCGCACTATAAATCGATAGTTTATATTGCGGTTTAAAAGTGGGTAAGTGTAAGAAAAGGCTGCTGCCTTAACTTCGCCACCAAACAAAAGAGGCATAAATAAATAGTATTCCGTGTAATTTTTGTTTACCTCTACTTTTAAAACTTAATTTCGCTTCCCCGGGCAAAGTAATGTGTAGAAGTTTAGAACAAATGTAATGATTTATAATGTACAATATGCAAACGGAGCTGTTATACCTCAGCAAATACATTATACTTGAATATGTAATTCATATTTGGGAGAAACAAGTAAGAGGTTTTTACTTTCAAGTATGTTAACATATTTGTTCAGTAAATGACTCTTGCATTACATGAAAAGCAGGCGGTTCTTTACGTAAACGGTTTAAAGAAAATTTCAGTATACAAAAAACCACACTTAGGGCAACGAGAAAAGAGAGCTAAGCTAATATTGAAGAACAAATGGCGTTACAAACCTTTTGTAGACATAAAATTTAAAAAAACATACTAAAATCAGGCGACTGTTATGAATCAACCAAGTTAAGTTTTCATTGCCAAGCGAAAACAGAATTTTTTTTTCTTCACAGTTTTCAAAAGTTTGAAATGGCATTAGGAAAGGCTTTGGTAAGTACTGCGTGCTCGCGAACGCTTGTTATTACAAGTGAGTGAGTGAGTTAGTGAGTGTGAGAGTGTGAGAGTGTGTGAGAGAGTGTGAGTGAGTGTGAGTCTCACACTCTCACACACTCTCTCACACTCACTCACTGAGTGAGTGTGAGAGTGTGTGAGAGAGTGTGAGTGAGTGTGAGTGAGTGTGAGAGTGTGTGAGAGAGTGTGAGTGAGTGTGAGTGAGTGTGAGAGTGTGTGAGAGAGTGTGAGTGAGTGTGAGTGAGTGTGAGAGTGTGTGAGAGAGTGTGAGTGAGTGTGAGTGAGTGTGAGAGTGTGTGAGAGAGTGTGAGTGAGTGTGAGTGAGTGTGAGAGTGTGTGAGAGAGTGTGAGTGAGTGTGAGTGAGTGTGAGAGTGTGTGAGAGAGTGTGAGTGAGTGTGAGTGAGTGTGAGAGTGTGTGAGAGAGTGTGAGTGAGTGTGAGTGAGTGTGAGAGTGTGTGAGAGAGTGTGAGTGAGTGTGTGTGAGTGGGAGTGGGAGTGTGAGTGGGAGTGTGAGTGTGAGTGTGAGTGTGAGTGTGAGAGAGAGTGTGAGAGAGAGTGTGAGAGAGAGTGTGAGAGAGAGTGTGAGAGAGAGTGTGAGAGAGAGAGTGCGAGAGAGTGTGAGAGAGTGCGCGAGAGAGTGCGCGAGAGTGCGCGCGAGCGCGTGAGTGAGTGACACACACACACACACACACACACAGAAACGCGTAAACTGAAAGTGATTCAGTTACGTAAAGCGCGGAAAGAAGGCAGTATTTTTATGTACGCTAATTTTCTTCTCATAACTCACTCTTCTTGAAGAGGTAGTCTTGTGTGGTATGCGTTTTCTTATGTTTTGTTATGCGTGTCAGGTGTGCGCGATGCCAGTGTTTACCTATATGAACGTATGTCTTCATATATACGTACGTAGACAATGTATGCTAGTATTTTTCCAACCAATATAATTTCCGACATTTCCATCTGACTTCATCAAATAAGGTACTGAAGCAGATGTAACATTGTCAGTCTTTTGAAAGTTTTCAAATAAGCCTGAAGAAATTTTTGAAGTAGTTGCATCGAAGCTTTTAAAACGTGTCTTGAATTTGGAACGTAAAAAAATTAATACGAAAAAAAAACTTTTGTTTGTAAACAGGAATTAAACGATCCTCAGTAATCTAGAGTTGAAAGTTTTCTCGCTGATTGGAAAATAGCAGCCGCCTGGTTCGAAATTATTTTAATGTGAAATAAAATAATATATTACTTACTAGCTTTTACACGCGGCTTCGCTCGCTTAATTATAGTAACAAACTTACAGGGAGAAATAACGGCATTTGTTAGTAGACAGACACTGATCATAAACACAGAAAAGAGCACTAACGATGTCATTTTTTGGTGCTGGAATCTCTCTTTTACATAGCCACTGGTCGTCATTTACATTTCTTTGCAGATCTGGGTAAACGCTAGCAATCAGTTCCGGATCACTCTGCACCAAATTACTAAAATCTCCCGTTAGTGACTCACAGCCCTCGGCATCTGTTTCTAACCGCCCATCTCCAATTTTTGAAAGTGTATCAGCATAATATTCTGTATCAACGTCATTGTAGAGATGCACTTTCATATTTGTCGTCAAGCTGAACTTTTTTACATTTGCCCATAAGCTTGACGACTTCAGACAGGTTTTGATTTCATCTGCAGGTGTGCCCCTCTGAATCACCGGTAGAGTTTGGAGGAAGTCACCAGCCAGTAATACAACCGTTCCTCTCTTAATGTCTGTATTGTTTCGTATATCCTGTGGAGTTCGGTTTAGGGCCTCTATTGCTTTTCTGTGTGACGTTGTGTTTTCGTCCCACACAAACAACTTACATTGACGCAGCATTGTACCCCGAGCGCTATTTTTACTAAAAAAAAATTCCCGAGGAAATGATATATTTTTTCGAGATAAAAAGTAGTCTATGTCACTTCCCGGCCCTCCAACTATCTCAGTGCAAAAACTCACGTCGGCCCGTTGCTCCGTTGCGGCGGGAAAGGACAATCAAACAAACAAACACACTTTCGCATTTGTAATATTAGTTAGGATTTTGTCGTTGAATAAAAAGACAACCAAATAAGGGAATGAACCAGTAAGACCGTAAATGACAAAATATTTTATCCTTTTCTAGCAACTTTGTGGACCAGTACTGTACAATAAAGGCAGAGGTTGTGTTTGCTGTAGAATGTGGAAATTGTCTGAAAATTAACACACAGTACATGCAGCACTCAAAATAAAATATATACACTTGCGAGATACTTCGTGAAGCTTCCGTAAGGCACTAAGAATTAAAAGAAAAGGGTTTTATGATCAGTTCGGGGTTGTAACCACTCTTACGTAAAACTTAAAAATACCGGAAAAAATTAGTTTTTATTTTAAATGTTTTAAAAGATATTATCAAACATTTAATTTTGGGGTTTAACATTTGGTACAGTGCAAAAAAACTTCAATTAATACTTTTTTTATATAATTTTATTTTTAAAATATTGCAATTACAGAAATACCTACATCCAGTGCCCACAAGTTCACAAAAAATAAACAAAACAGAAACCCAAAGTCACAATTACAGACATGCGTGAAATACGTATTAACTACCTATAGAAGGATGACAAATGTTTCTTGTAAAACTTATAATTAAAAATGTGAATTCATATTTTACTTCTCACAGAAAAAAAATGTCACAGGTTCAGGGAAAGATTATGCCTAAAAGAGCTATTCACATTTTAAAAGNTGTCACAGGTTCAGGGAAAGATTATGCCTAAAAGAGCTATTCACATTTTAAAAGCAAATTAAGAATTTACAGCTTCGAAGAGCAAAATTTTAATTACTTGTTATTATAGCACACAGTAAATATTCATTCTCGTTCCCAGTTCCTGACGTTGAGTAATCTTACATTGCGTGTTAAAGATAACTAAGATTATAAATGTAATTTGCATATAAACTTTATGTTACAAANGAAGGATGACAAATGTTTCTTGTAAAACTTATAATTAAAAATGTGAATTCATATTTTACTTCTCACAGAAAAAAAATGTCACAGGTTCAGGGAAAGATTATGCCTAAAAGAGCTATTCACATTTTAAAAGCAAATTAAGAATTTACAGCTTCGAAGAGCAAAATTTTAATTACTTGTTATTATAGCACACAGTAAATATTCATTTTTGTTCCCAGTCCCTGACATTGAGTAATCTTACATTGCGTGTTAAAGATAACTAAGATTATAAATGTAATTTGCATATAAACTTTATGTTACAAAACATTGCATACTTAAAAAAAATAAAAAAACTCAGATACTGTGATACACTGAACGAGCGAGTCTGATGTGGCAGGAGAACTTTTTGTCTTTCAATTTTTTGTAGCAGGTTTTGGCGCGACACTTGGCACGAGCTGCCACTCTGCTTCCTAGAACCTAACATCTCTGCTGCTATAAGAGAGTCGTGAAATACATCGAGCTTTTCAAACATGTTTCTAATGAACACGTCATCCCGTCCAGGAATCATTTCCTTGTGTGGCTCAGGAGTTGTCCACAATTATATCATCTGTATTAACCCCACCCAGGAGCANGTTACACTGAACGAGCGAGTCTGATGTGGCAGGAGAACCTTTTGTCTTTCAATTTTTTGTAGCAGGTTTTGGCGCGACACTTGGCCGGAGCTGCCACTCTGCTTCCTAGAACCTATCATTTCTGCTGCTATAAGAGAGCCGTGAAATACATCGAGCTTTTCAAACATGTTTCTAATGAACACGTCATCTTGTCCAGGAATCATTTCCTTGTGTGGCTCAGGAGTTGTCCACAATTATATCATCTGTATTAACCCCACCCAGGAGCANGTCCAGGAATCATTTCCTTGTGTGGCTCAGGAGTTGTCCACAATTATATCATCTGTATTAACCCCACCCAGGAGCATTTTCGGCGCATTAACCGGTAATGCAATCACGTATGGTTTATTACTAAAGTCGGTGTTAACGGGAAATAAAAGTTGAATACCATAACTTTTTTCTCTCACGAGCATTTCGTAAAAATTCATACATGTCTATGAAATTCAGGCACCGTATAAATATCACTGGTTTGAAATAAGTTAGAAATTAATTACATAAATTAAATAGTGCATACAAATTTTAATGATGCAAGAAAAGAAAGGTTTAATTCTACACACATTGTATAAAATTAAGCTAATTCTGGTGGTTTTACATTATACCGGTAATTAAGTCAATGCCGTGAATTGTAAATGTACAGATGTTTAGATGCAATGAAAATATCTGTACGGAAAAATGAACGCGTATTTGATTAATAGAGAAACACAATAACACGGTAAACCCGGAACAATAAAAACTGTCTGATTCTCAGCCAATCTCAACAACACATATCGGTGGAAGTGCCTCTAACAGGAATCAGTGGAAACTAATACAGTAGGCTGCTTCTGGGAGACGATATTAGTTATAGAATAGTAACGGAATAAGCGTTCCAACCACAGTCGGCACGTGGAAACATTTGTGTCTGGCCATTTTAAGACGACACGCTTTGTTTCCGTCGGCATCCATGGCGCGGCGCCTACAATGCTACAAGTGTTTGGGAGTTACAATTTTTTTCTTCCAATTTTGACGACCGTTACTGATGTTTACGTCATCTTACAGCATATATTAAAAAAAACNGTTACAATTTTTTTCTTCCAATTTTGACGACCGTTACTGATGTTTACGTCATCTTACAGCATATATTAAAAAAAACAATGAACGGCGAAATGAGATTTTTTATTATCGTTCACGAAATATTATTTCTTCTCAATCACATTTCCATCGATTTTTACACATAACCATTCCTCTCAAATGCCATTGCATAGACAAGTACATACATTTTTTTTGTGTGTTATAAGGCCTACCTACATTTTATTATGTTTTACGCATGCCAACCTCCGTAATTGTAAGTTTACAGTGATTGCAGTTTCAAATTTCAGTTTCAAACTGAGATGAGTGAAATGCGTTCGATTTGCACAATGAAAGGATGTCTTTTCTGGCTGTGTGGCAACANGTTACAATTTTTTTCTTCCAATTTTGACGACCGTTACTGATGTTTACGTCATCTTACAGCATATATTAAAAAAAAACAATGAACGGCGAGATGAGATTTTTTATTATCGTTCACGAAATATTATTTCTTCTCAATCACATTTCCATCGATTTTTACACATAACCATTCCTCTCAAATGCCATTCTATAGACAAGTACATGCATTATTTATTTTGTGTGCTATAAGGCCTATATACATTTTATTATGTTTTACGCATGACAACCTCCATAATTGTAAGTTTACAGTGATTGCAGTTTCAAACTGAGATGAGTGAAATGCGTTCGATTTGCACAATGAAAGGATGTATTTTTTGGCTGTGTGGCAACAGGCATGACAACATAGACGTTCAGTGGTCGGCTGCTCACGATCGCATTACTTGCAAATGCCCGCGGCACACAGGCAGACACGCGTCCCCTCCGCCTTTTGGGCCGTTCCTCTTCCAAACTAATGGTGCAACTACACCGGAGAGCCAAAAAAAAACTGGTATGGCCGTGCGTATCAAAATAACAGGTACGGAACCAATCAGAGTAACGCGATGCGGTCGACAGCTAGATCGGTTACTGCTGTTACAATGGCAGGTTATCAAGATTTAAGTGAGTTTGAACGTGGTGTTATAGTCGGCGCACGAGAGATGGGACGCAGCATCTCCCGAGGTAGAGATAACATTTGGATGTTTCGCGTACGACCATTTCACGAGTGTACCGTGAATATCGGGAATCCGTGTAAAACGTCAAATCTTCGACATCGCTGCGGCCGGAAAAAGATCGTGGACGAACGAGACAAACGACGACTGACGAGAATCATTAAACGTGGCAGACGTGCAACCCTTTCTCAAATTGGTGCACCTCCTGCATACTTTCAGACATTAGTGGAGTCCATGCCACGTCGTCTTGCGGCACTTCTGCGTGCTCGCGGGGGGCCCTACACGATATTAGGCAGGTGTACCAGTTTTTTTGGCTCCTCAGGGTAATATAATCATAATATAGTTACAGGTAACCTAATATAGACTATGTTAATTCATAGTGTGTTATTCGAATCCACGGTATTATAATAAAATATAATAGTCAAATAATAGGCTCAATCATATCAAATAAGTATTCGATTCGTAATCGCAACGCACCAATACCATACGGAATGGCACCGCCGCGCGCGCGGCGGTGCGGCGTTGCCGTTCAGCCTCTGGTTCTGGTCGTCTCGCGTTGTCGTCGGTCGTTCGCGTCTGCCAGCGAATGAATGAATGAGTGAGTGAGATGGCTATTATGCACCCTATTATTAAGCATGCACGTCGCGCTTTGTATATATAAACAAAAAAAAAACATGACAAAACAAAAAAAAAAAATAAAAATCTTGTAAATAGAATTCAATAATCAAATGTACATAAGGTGATTAACTTTTTAAATACGCCAATGTATTAATCGTTGACAGTCCTAAGCCTGTTAAAGTACGAAGGGAAATTTAATCACCCGTTTCACGTAAGTCGTTATTTTTAATAGTTTAGGGCGATTATTCGTGCGATTAAATATTCGTCTGATTGAGTACTATTACTAATATTACCCTATTATTTGCCTATTATAAAATAATAGTTACGACATTATTTATCAGCAAAGCGTTATATTCAATAATATGATTACTAAGAAATGACACTAATGTAACATATCTATTCCAAACCAGTTTCCAGTCCATTACCGCGCCTGTTATCGCGCACATCACCACTTCGCCCTGCCTGCTCATTCATCATTTGACATCTTCACGTAGTTCAACTTTCCACCACTGCGCTACGAAGGCAGCAGCTTCCTAGGCATATTATAGAATGTTTTTCGTATTTCCAAGATTGCACGGTTATTTGACGTGTTACCTTTACTGCGATTGATTTATGTGGAATTAGACATTTATATATTTACCTGTATGCGAAAAAATGCTGTATTTAACCTAACTTTTAATTTTAAAAATAATTTAATGATGTCAGCAGTTGTAATATATATTGTAATTGGTTTTTATAAACTTAACTTTTTAGCACATCTATAACATTTTATGCGAATATTTTCACACATGTAAACATAGCAAAAAAAAACTGCTAACCTGGTTAGATGAGGGTTTTTTTTTAACAAAACTAACTTTGTAATTCATCCAGAGGAAAAAATACTCACTTTCTTGGGTAATAAATGGAAATTTTCGTTATTAATTAATTAATTTAACCACCAAAGAAACTTACTGCGGTGACATATTTTACACTGAATAAAATATAAACACTTATCTTTCATATGAAACTCAACCCATTTTTTTTCCTGACGATTTTGGAAGTTTCTACAGTACTTTTTAAAGAGTTCTGCATTTACTGTGTTGCTGGTTGCAGCATTATAAGGAGATCCACTTTACTAAGTCCGGACGACGTATTTTCTGTACATTCGTTGTTCGCGCATCGCAGCAAATAAAGGTCCTGGGAACACGACTGCTTGCCAGAAAATATAAAGCCTATTATTTAGGCCCGTACAGTTTTGTTGTTGTAATGTTAAGTTTATTCTAAGAGAAAAAAAATTCGTGAAAATGGCATTTTTAGAGATTTCCTGCGCAGTTTTCTTAACAGGTAGGAGGGAAATAAAACGGCACAATCGAAGTTTAATCTATGGGATTTCATCGCGTGTAACAAAGTGCCACTGTTGCAGATCTCACTTGCACAGGAAGGCGTAAGAGCGGAAGCACTGCGCGTAGGGGCGACGGAGCGCCGGTCGCACGCGTTATTGTCGCCCGTATCGCCGTGATAACGTGGCCACGTACTTTTTANCCGGTCGCGCGTGTTACTGTCGCCCGTATCGCCATTATAACGTGGGCACGTACTGTTTAGAGGAGCATGCTGCTTAGCGTTCAAGGTCGGGAAGCAAGGTAGCAACGTGAGCGTCACTAACACGCATCCCTAGCGCCTTATTGCTCCTACGCACAGTGTTTCCGGCGTGATGCTGTGTATTAGATCTGCAACAGTGGCACTTTATCACACGCGATGAAAGCCCACCCATTAAACTACCCGCGCATGGTCGTACTTATATGTTTCCCCTTGAAGGAACTGCATAGCTTAGCTTTCGAAATGCGATATTTAATCACTTTCGCGAATTTTTCTCCATGGATACACATAATATGATGAAAGTAAAAATGTGTTGTCACACACACACACACACACACACACACACACACACACACATATATATATATATATATAACCGTTTATGACAAAAAGTTTTATTTCCAGAACATTCATTTCCCGAGATACGCGTATTCGCCCAAACAACGATTTCACAGAATATGTTTCAGTCCTCTCAACCCTTCTTTTCATTTGCACATTAATTAATTACTTCAAGTGTTGCGAATAATACATTTTTTTGGCGCGTGTCGTACTTAGGTTGGCAAACAACTTGGTTCGGTTTCACGCCCAACACATAATAAGCTGTATGTAGTCTTTGTGCTCAGTGATGTGAACCAGTCATAACGTAGCGCAGTAGGAATCAGTTACACTCATTGTGCACTGAGCTTCGCATAGTACAGTACTGGTCAAATATAAACTTCCTCTGCAACACGTTGACCATCGTCTACAGTAGGCATGAAATGGTTAAGACCCCGCTACACCCGCCATATTGAATTTTTTATTTATTTCCTCCTCATTCAAATTGAGGAGGATTTATTGGAAAATGTTACAATAGAAGTTTAGATAATTACCTTACCTGTAATTAGGGACATAGTATATGAACCATCAACGCATATTTATGCTACAATTAATTTAATACAAAATTTTATATATTAATTTATTCTCACCTTTTAATGACAACCAGGAAACACCTATTAACAATTCGGTACAAAATATGCACAGAAAACTCCATTCACGGGTACTTCACACTTCTTTGAAGCTCTGATAAAGATCTACTTTCAGGATATTCCTCCGCCTCGTACAAACAAAGCTTTCAGTGTAATAACATTTTGCGTAAGAACCATTTCTTACTAGGCGTTACCGACACACCTATTTTATCTCCGCCTTTATTCATATTAGCTATACATGTAATACTGTAATTTATATACACTGAGGCGACAAAAGTTATGGGATACCTCCTAATATCGTGTCGGACCTCCTTTTGCCCGGCGAAGTGCAGCAACTCGACGTGGCATGGACTCAACAAGTCNCCTTTATTCATATTAGCTATACATGTAATACTGTAATTTATATACACTGAGGCGACAAAAGTTATGGGATACCTCCTAATATCGTGTCGGACCTCCTTTTGCCCGGCGAAGTGCNGTTTCTGACAAAAAGTTTTATTTCCAGAACATTTATTTCCCGAGATACGCGTATTCGCCCAAACAACGATTTCACAGAATATGTTTCAGTCCTCTTAACCCTTCTTTTCATTTGCACATTAATTAATAACTTCAAGTGTTGCGAATAATACATTTTTTTGGTGCGTGTCGTACTTAGGTTGGCAAACAACTTGGTTCGGTTTCACGCCCGACACATAATAAGCTGTATGTAGTCTTTGTGCTTGATGATCAGTGATGTGAACCAGTCATAACGTAGCGCAGTAGGAATCAGTTACACTCATTGTGCACTGAGCCTCGCATAGTACAGTACTGGTCAAATATAAGCTTCCTCTGCAACACGTTGACCATCGTCTACAGTAGGCATGAAATGGTTAAGACCCCGCTACACCCGCCATATTGAATTTTTTATTTATTTCCTCCTCATTCAAATTGAGGAGGATTTATTGNCATATTGAATTTTTTATTTATTTCCTCCTGATTCAAATTGAGGAGGATTTATTGAAAAATGTTACAATATAAGTTTAGATAATTGCCTTACCAGTAATTAGGTACACAGTATATGAACAATCAACGCATATTTATGCTATAATTAATTTAATACAAAATTTTATATATTAATTTGTTCTCACCTTGACATGACAACCAGGAAACACCTATTAACAATTCGGTACAAAATTTGCACCGAAAACTCCATTCACGGGTACTTCACACCTCTTTGAAGCTCTGCTAAAGATCTACGTTCAGGATATTCCTCCGCCTCCTACAAACAAAGCTTTCAGTGTAATAACATTTTGCGTAAGAACCATTTCTTACTAGGCGTTACCGACACACCTATTTTATCTCCGTCTTTATTCATATTAGCTATGCATGTAATACTGTAATTTATATACACTGAGGCGACAAAAATCATGGGATACCTCCTAATATCGTGTCGGACCTCCTTTTGCCCGGCGAAGTGCAGCAACTCGACATGGCATTGACTCAACAAGTCGTTGGAAGTCCCTGGCAGAAATATTGAGCCATGCTGCCTCTATAGACGTCCATAATTGCGAAAGTGTTGCCGGTGCAGGAGTTTGTGCACGAACTGACTTCTCGATTATGTCCCATAAATGTTCGATGGGATTCATGTCGGGCGATCTTGGTGGTCAAATCATTCGCTGGAATTGTCCAGAATGTTCTTCAAACCAATCGCGAACAGTTGTGGCCCGGTGACTTGGCGCATTGTCATCCGTAAAAATTCCATCGTGGTTTTGGGTACATGAAGTCCATGAATGGCTGCAAGAGGTCTCCAAGCAGCTGAACATAACCCTTTCCAGTCAATGATCGGTTCAGTTGGACCAGAGGACCCAGTCCATTCCATGTAAAAACAGCCCAC